>BMAT01005613.1:121487-133504 GCA_019649035.1 Elysia marginata | reverse complement strand
TAAAAAAGATTAGTTATGATGGCGATAACATTTAATGTGGTAATGTTATTGATGCTAATGTTAATGAAAATGAGAAATTTAAAACGATAAAGATGCTGACAATGACACATGTAAAGCGATAAAGATGATGATAAAGACAACAAATGATGATTTCTGGTCATATCGCTATTAAGGTTGTTTGTTATATTTACCTATACTGCCCAGCTGATGTTGCACCATCTCTGTAGCCAGCGGTATCAGAGTATGACTTTCCCGTGCTGTAACCATCATCGTCGGCGTAGCTGTCGCTGGACTGGTATGTCTTTGTGTAACTGCCCTGATCTGGGCGGATGCCAGAGCCTGGAGTTTCTGGTCCTGATCCCAGCGCAATGCCTCGTGTGTTTCCTGGGTTTAGATTCGGGGAGCAATAATTTATTCCTTTTTTTAAAGAATAGTTAATTGCTTTAAGAAAAACTGATGCAGATACAGCAATCATTTATCAAACCACAAAACGCTCAGATGATGTATTAAACGAAAAAAGAGCTTGCGTTGAATTTGAATTGCATCCCGCCGGATTATATTCGCTGGCATATTTTTACTCCAAGCATTTGAAGATAAAACTAAAAATTTACTTTGGTTACAAATGTAATGTCAATGGTTACAAAAGAAAATCAGGTGTCAATGAAAGTTCAATTCGGGAGGAACAAGGCCAGTGCTCACATCTCAATCACACACAAAAAAATAATGAAAGTTCGTTAATCGTTTTGTTTGCTACTGAGAACGGTCAAAATATGTTTGAAGTTATATAACTTATCCTCTTAAAAGGAACTAGTCCAACGATTTCTTCCATGCTTTACTGTTTGGCCCTTTTAATCTACCTAAGAGTTTGCAATAAAAGTGGCTTAACAGAGACTTTCCAGATGTCTTACACTGCACTGTAAAATAATGTGCATTCGACATTGTTCAACGCCATGAAAGTTTTCAACACTATCAAACTTCTCACTTTACCTCGTCATTGCTTTTTCGTTTTTTGGTTAATGTGTTAATTGTGCTTTAGGATTCGGGATGAATAAATATTAAAATGGAAAAATTAAGAGAATTTTTTACACTACTACTTTTATGGCGGTAAGTAAATATGGAGACAGAGATTTTTAATTTGTTTCTGATTATAATGGATCTCCATCTAAAGAGTGTTTGTTTTATTGACAGTGAAAGCCAAAAAGGAAAGAGACACAAGCTTTGAAACGAGCAAAAAGAGTCAAGCAAATCAAAAACGTTTTTTAAATTTGGTTCAAGTTTGGAGTTCATTGAAACAACTTCGAGAAAGAAAGACGTTGGGTTTTTAAAACAAAACGACAGCTGTGGAACCAAAGACCCCTCTTTTTTAATATAAACCCATTTTATTTCAACTTATTTGATAGTATTACAAATCTGCTCAAATCAATATTGCTGAAGTCCATTTTCCGTTAACTTGATCCTGAACGTGTGTGCCATGAGTATAACTATATTCTGCACATAACTTGACTTTTCGCCCAAGTCAGTGTTGTTTGTTATTTCCACTGAATATTGACTTAAGTAGAGTTGATTGTATACTGCTGCTTTCGTATGGAAAATATAACCATCTTGTAATCCCTGTTACATTTTTACACCAAGTTGTTAGGCTTATGTAAATATAGGTAAATAAGAACCTCTCCTACATCTGTTTATCTTAAATCTCACCGTTCACGAAGGAGCCTTTCGCCGTGTAAGCAGCAAAGCCGCCGTTATCCCGTCCGCCAACAGCGTTAGATTTGCTATCATCAAAACTGTTAGTGTAGCCTTGTTTTAAGCTGTTGCCATCGTCGTACGAGCTTCCTACTGTCTGGGTCTTTCCGGCAACTAACTTGTATCCATCTCCCCCTTTAGCGAAAACATCGGACTGGCTGGGAGCACTCTGTTTGGAGAAGGTTGGAGCTTTAGACAGTGTGTTAGTCTGGAGAGCTTGTTTGAATGGTTGTCGTGGGGTTGGACTAAGGTCTACCCTCTTCTGATTTCCAAAACTGGACTGTCTGTATAAATCACTGCCTAGCGCTGACGTAGAAGTTGGCCGTTTACGATCATATTCCGTCTGTCCAAAGCTGTCATCTCCTAAAAGATTCTTGTTCTGGAATTCATTCACTGTGATTCTCTTATTAGGGCTAAATCCGGTGAACAGGGGAGTCGGGGTCAAGTCTTGCCTTTTATCGAATACACTATTGCTTTGGTACGTGTTCCCTCTTAGACTGGGTCGTGGAACTGAACTGAACTGGCCTTGCTGCCGCTTGTTAAATAGATCAGATCGGGGTTGCTGTTTTAAAAGGCTGCCTGTTGGTTGGGCGTAGGGTGCAGGGCCTTGTGGAATAGCGTCCAAAGGCGGTGCACCTTTTAGAGAGTTTATCCCTTGTACTGGTTGATATGCTGCGGCCTGTCCTTGGTTGCGGCTGACCCCCTCAATATTGCCGGTGCTACTTTTCAAATCGTATGAGTTATCATAATTCTGTCTCCCGTGATCACTAAATCCATTCTGATTTTGGTATCCTTGACCAGATCTATAAGAAGCTTCATTCTGTCCTTTATCAGTGTAGGATTGGATTGAAGGTTTGGGGGAATTCTTCAGCGGTGCAATGAACTGCTTCCCAGGTTTAAAGCTACTTTTATCGTCATCGAAGAATCCAAGATTGAAGTCTGATTTATGATTGTTGTCATTGTGATAGTTGTGACCAAGATTTTTCAATCCATCATCAATGTTAGAATATCTTGGTTCTCTGATAGATGACTTAAACGGCTGTTCTGCGAGTCCAGCGTCTCCACGTTGTCCAAATTGGCTCAGCCCTCCTCCGAAAAGCTGATCCACCATTTCGTACTTATCCTGTTTAGGAATTATAAAGTGTGAAGGGTCAACAAAGTTGTTGGACGGTCTGTAGCCACTAATAACAGCTTGCTTGTTTGAGAGGGGATTCGCTACCTGAAAGAACGAATCACCCTCAGCGCCCTGGAACCCGCTGTATGTTGTTGGAGGAGTGTATGAATTGGTGATCACAGGGGCGTACGGTCTCTTTACATAGCTATCTGCTCCCGCCGTGTTGCTTTCTCTTATCTCCACTGGACGGAAAACTCGAGCGTCTTTGTATTGGTTGTACCCTCCAAAATCTCCTTGGTTAGAAACTTGTGGATTCAGAAATGAGTCAACATATCCAACGTTCAGATTGTTTCCGAATACATCTCTACCTCCAGCTGCGTAAGCGCCAACGTTTGGTCTTGCTTGTTTGCTGTAGTCAAATGCCTTGGGCCCCACCACACCTCCTAAAGAACCACTTCCAAAGCTGTTAACAGCTGCTTGGATACCTTCCTGGCCGTCTTTGTATACCCCTATGTCTCCAAAAGCTTCCTTTACGTCGTTTAAGTTACCACTATACGATTTGGATAAAGTGCCATCCTTTCCATTTGTTGTGCTAGAGCTTGTGGTGAAGGCGCCATCGCGGCTGAAACCACCATTGTTGTCCTTGTTGTTGCTTGTACTACTGGAAAAATATTTTCCGCTCCCTCCGCTCCCATCATAGACGTTGTTTTTCAGACCACTGTTGGCAACATAGCTGTTATCTCTACCTTGTGCGTTTTTACTAAAACCGCTGTTGAAGCCCGTGGCATCTCCAGTAAAAGCTCTGTTATCTTTGTTAAAGACGTTGTTGTTTAAATTTCCAGCGTAGCCACCTTTGTTGCCCACTCCGGCGGATCCATACGTTGCATAATTATTTCTGTTGCTGTCGAAATAGTTACTGTTAGCGCCTGTATAAACGTTTTTTGTTTGTGCAGAAGTTATGAGAAGTATTGCTTGAAGTGCAACGGCTATGCGAATTCGAACACCCATCTAGTCACATGGAGAGAAAAAAAAATAAGCAACGTTACTATTTCACTCATTTAAAACAAAGGAAAGCATCGGACAGATATTTTCTCTCTCCCTTTTAATTTAAGTCTTCTCTCTGTACATGGTGGAGTTAAATGGTAGAAGATCAATACATAGCGTTTCGCATTTAATAACTTAAGGTCAAATTAAAAAGGATCAAATCGAAGAATGAAAATAACAAAAAATAATTTTAAAAAATCAGCACCAGCAAAAGCAGTAGAGCCGAGCTGTAAAAAAGATTATACAATTTAAATAAACGTTTTTATATCGAGTACATGATTTCCAGGAAAGACTTCTATAGCGCTGATTTTATTTTTTTTTGATTAGCTTGAAAGAGGATTGGTATATTAGCTGTGCTTTTTACATGTGTCAATTTTTATATAATGTGTACATACTTTGCACCTTTTTAGTTGTTTTCCAACTGAAAATAACTTCAAACAAACAGTACATACAGTATGTAAATCATTAATACTATTTGTATGCAATGGCAGGTCTAATATGATTCACTGTTGGTACTTACAACGAAAATTAACATTAGTTAGAATTTTTCTCTACTTCCACCTCTCCAAAAAGAACAATTATTTCTTCCATAATGCACACGAAAAAGAAGAATAATAACATATACGACTAATGCTATCTCTATTACTGCTGCTACTACTTTTACTACAACTAATAATACAACTACTACTACTACTTCTACCACTACTTCTACTATACTACTAAAACTACTACTACTAATACTATTACTAATATTGCTACCACCACCATTACTCCTCCTTCTCCTTTTCCCTCTACTACTACGGCTACTACTTCCAGTACCACAACTACTACTACTACTACTACTACTACTACTACTACTACTAAAAAAGAGCGATTTTTATATAGCGCCTATCCACTAAATGTGCTCTAAGCGCTTTACAAGGGTTCCCCGACTGGCCATTCCCAACCAAAGTACCTTCTGAACTCACAGAGGAGCAGCTAGTTATGCGAATCACTCTAGCATTCTAACAAGATCTTTCTCTGCCTACAGTCGTGTACTCGTTTAACGCATGAGTAAGGCGAAGAAATGTGTGTAAATAACCTTTCTTAAGGACTAAAAGTCGACCTGCCGAAAGCAGGACTCGAACTCCGGACCTCTCGATCGGAAAGCCGAGCGTCTACCACTAGACCACGACGCCACACGATATACTACTGCTACTATTACTACTACTGTTTACTACTTTAACTGCTGCAATGTAAAATTTACATGTTATTAATATAAGTTATAAGATTTTCTTGCATAAAAATTTATTTATGTCAATTGCAGTTGTTTATGCTGTCACAATTAGATCCTATCACCATTCTTTGCTAATGTTATTGTTAACCTTGATGTTAACCTTACAATCAATATGCTAATGGTGATGGTAGTAGTAGAAGTAGTAGTAGTAGTAGTAGTAGTAGTAGTAGTAGTAATGTTTTTATAAAAATTCATCATTTTTATTACATACATGATTTATCATCTCTAGTACTGTTAAAAATATGTTACCAACCTTAAACGGTTGTACAGAGGCCTGTCCAAATCGCTTTTATCTTTCAACTCTCATCTGTCTTGTATCCTTCTTCTCAGTGAGACTTAGCCTTACAGAAGGAACGAGGCGCTAACAGCTTGGACTCTTTGCCTTTGTCAGGAAACCAGTTATATTCTCCACGGCATCTTTTACTTAAATCAAGCGTCAGCCCTGATGGGTTTTATTTCCATGCTCTGTCGAAACTAACGGTCAAAAGTTTCCAGGTAAATGCTGAACGCACCAGTATCGGAGTNNNGGGGGGGGGGGGGAGGATTGAGCATGAAGAAGAGGAGAGATAAGAAGACAATGAAGGTGAAACTTTAAGTGATGGAGAGACAGACAGAAAGAGATAGACTTCGAGATTCAGTGAAAGCAAGGGACGTCTCAGTGAACCTTCAGGTCTTGAACCCACGCCCATAAAACGCCTAGCGGTTATGGCCTGGTCCCCTGAGGTTGGGAGGCTGGACGGTGCAATAAAAATTGTGACAGAGAAAATCCTGCATGATTCTCTTTTGACAGGTCGTTTTTTGTTTGTGACAAAGGCCTTAGTTTTTCTATAAATGTTTTGGAGGCAATTTGCGCGCATGTACTTTTGATAGGGAAATCTATGCTTTAGATTGTGTTCTAAATTGAAAAAATCTCAATGTGAACATTTATGTTTATGCATGATAGATATATTTCATCAAGCTGAAACGATTATGAGGAGCAACGAGAAAAAGACATGGGGGAGATGCGCTCTTTACTTGTTAGCTTTTGGGATTCAATGATTTTTTTTTTGTTTGCATTCTGTCTGTTTTATAAGTCATGTTTTTCTTTTTACAAGGTTCAAAGCGACAAGTTTACTGCTCCGCACAGTCATTTGTAACCACATGACAAATGATGACAGCTACAATGGTAATGTTCTGAAAGGTCCAAGGATTTCTTCATAAATCTATTTATGGTTGAATGCAATTAAAGGTTATGATCCCTTTCCCCTCCCTAGAAATATAGAACATAATATTTAGCTTAAAATACCGCTTATGAAAAGGCTTGAATAAAGACATGTAACATTTTGAACGAAGTTCAGTAATATATTTAGAACATTCGAGTGAGTTCTTTGTCATCTTCATCGCTTTGCAACTCTCTCGGCCTACAAATAACACACTACAGACTTTAAGCAGCAACGCGTGAGTATGACGCGAACGTCTGTGGGTCTATTTTTAGAAACTGGTTTCATTATTTTTATAGTTTCCTCAATCTGCTTTCCCGATTTCCACGTACGCGTAGTGAGACACGGTGCGTGTGCTAAAGGTCTCTACTGTCTGAGAAGAAAACACCAACACAATTTTGAAGCTTTTAAGTAAAGCTGATGTATAACTAATTTATTCTGTGACTGGGCCATAAAATGTTCATCTGTGTTGGCTTGTGCCTTTTAAAAATAAGTACATGTACTCTTTGCATGCTAGCAAAATCGCATGTCTTTTGCTTTACTATTTGGCGAAGAAACCGAAAATTTCAATTCGACATTTTAGCTTAAAGCGTTTTATGCCATTCAGTCGGTGCAGAATAAATTCTGATTCCCCATAAAAATGTTAACTTTTATAAAATTTTAGAATCCAATATAAAGTGCATTGAAATAATGTAATCTTATTTCGAGAAAAGCTAATCCCCAATCTTAAACTAGAAGATAGTAAATAAATGTCGGTACTTATTTGTCCTAAGGCAGTCAGCATCATCAATAAGTTTAAAGTCTCATAGTCAAAGACGAATAATTATTCTTCATTGTCGCTGTCATAGTTTCTTTTAATTCAAAAACTTTGCACGGTATGTGCAGTTCACTTAGAATTTTCTTGTTTTTCTTGTTTTATTATTTCAAAATGGCGATAAATTCAATTTGGGATAATCAATGACCTTAAATGTGTTTTAATGTAATGCATGTTAACTATTCAGAAAATAGTATATTGACAGTACCAAAAACCTCACTAACGTAAATCTAACAGTATTCGATTTGGTCCCGTTTGTTTTAATTAACACTCTTCCAACAAATTTTTCGAATATTTCTAAACGAACCAGGTACCGCAATGATAAATTTAATTGCCAAAGAAAATGCCTTCAAAGGAGATGACTTTAAGATGAACCTTAGCTGTAAAACATATTTATATCCTTTAAATTTCAGCTCATGATGTGAATCTGATTAATATACATGTGTACCGGTCAATTTATGCTACAAGTTTGATTCGAAGTCTTTATCTATCTTTGAGCGCAGTTTACTGCTTTTCTATTTTTAGATAAGCTACCTTACTTCTCTTCCACGACTCAGTCGTCTATATACTTCCATCTCTAAATTCCCTAAGCACTATTTATATTAGAAAACCGCAGATGGTCTGGAGGGCCAGATTTTATAGTCACGAAGGCGCCATTATTGGAGAGGTGATCAAAGAAACCCGGAAAATGCGAAAAGCATCAAAATAAAGCCTGCTTTATTTTATGAAACCGCAGCCAAAATTTATGTGACATGACCGAATACCCAAGAGTACAGATACTCACACCTAAGCGTTTCTTTACAAAAGCTCCATGTAACTGTAAGGGCACATATTAAATTTGTTAAAAAAAAACTGACGGATTTTTTAACTAACAACATTTTGTTTTGTTTTTTTTTACCTTCTTGAAAAAGGTGCTCTGAATCACTGAGTCTTTCTTCCGATATTTCACAGCTCAATAGATCAAAACTGTGTTTTAAACAGTTTAGCTTCCTCGGATATCGCATTAAAATCTGTAACAAATTACTTTTCCTTCCCGTTTACAATAGAACAAAGAAGAAAATAGATCCTACAAATACTATGGGCGAGCAGGCTAAAAACACTTCAAATTCATTGCGGCAACAAAATACATTGTCCCTATGTCTTTCTGTGTTTTTATTAGCTTTCTGCTGCTGTGAGGTCTAAATCCCATAGTATGTAAAGGGAGAAATAGAATAGATGAATGCCAAAAATCTTATGTTTCGTGTGTGGGGTGAATGAGTCAGATGTCACGATTTCAATTTTTAAAGACGTGCCTGTTTTGATCACATTTTCTAAGCTTTCAAACGTCAATTTTTTTTTATTAACTATCGATAGTTTATGGAATAATGTTACAACTATGTTTGATTTAAAATATTTAGTGAAAACAAGAAAATAATGACCTTTACATAGCATTTTCTCATGAATAGAATTTTCGACTTCTAAGGATACGAGACAAATAAAATGTCTATAACGCTAAAGAACTGAAAAATGAAAAAGGCAAATCTAAAATTTTTTAAGCAAAAAATATTATAAGCTTTTTATTTAAAGTAAGCGACATGAGTGGGTTTTTTCTGAAATAGGACAAAAAAGAAAAAATAGAAAAGATCAGAGACATAGAAATATTTTTTAAATCAGATAATAATGTTAAAAAAATTAAGATTTTATTTCGAAGCATAAACTTCTCGCTTACATCTTCAAGAAATAATGAGTTTGAAAGTTAAAATCTTAACTTTTGTGAAGTAGGTTTTGAATGGGGGAAAGTTATTTATGTAAGTTTAAAAAATTACAGCTTTTTATCTGTATCTATACCTTAGAGATAAAAAATTGTAAACATCTGAGGTGGATGAAACTTTACTAAAGTAGAAAATAATCCGTTGAAATAAAATAGAGACTGGCAGAAAGAGAGACAGAGGCGCAGAATTAGCTAAGGCTGAGAGATATATAGGCAGGTTGTTTGCCTGATCAATAAATTGTTTCATAGAGCAGGTATGTTCGCCTTTAGACATAAGTAATAGAGAAGGTAATATCTCAAAACATAAGAGAGCGAGTTTTAAAAAAAAGGAGACATACAGTATGAAAAATAACTACAAACCCAAATTTTTCTGCCAAGAAATGCGTTTTGAAATAAATAACCTTTTGCTTTGATAGCCTCCAACAAAGAGACTCCCCTCCCTTTTTTTCACCCTAGTGTGCGGTACTTCTTCCTCTTACCGCCTTCCCATTTTCTGTTTAAAATAAAGTAAATGTGATCATTTAGTGTGGAAAGACAGAAATGGTTAGAGCTAGATAGAGAGAGGGAAGGAGAGAGAGAATGAGTGAAAGGACATGAAAAGTTAAAGGATTAACAGGGGACAATAAGGATTGTATTTGGGGAGATATATATACTGGAATGTGCCAAACGTTGCCTTTTTTTTCTTCATGTCCTTTCATAATTGAGTATTGAATGTCCAACTTTCAACGGATGAATTTGCATCTCATCAAAAATTTTCCCCTTCGCTGAAAATTATCCTTCTGGCTACAGCTGTCTTCTTGCACGCCTCCCCCGCAAAACCTTGACTAGATCTAAACCTAGACCTAATATAGACTCTAGATTTAAACAATCTTTTAGATCTAAATCTAAAACCTACAGTTTCTAGATTAGTTTCTAGAGCTTAGTCAAATTTTAGATACTTAATCTATGCTGTAAGTGTAGATCCGATCTAGATGCAACGACGAACTTGGGAAACCGGTAATAATAGGCCCTTTAATTTAATTATAGGTTTTCTTCTGCTTTCCGATCTTTTTGGATGTTTAAAAGCTGAAAACATTTCTTTATCAGTTCTTGCATTTCCCAGCGTTGTTTTGTTTGTTCACAAATTTATATCGGCTACTTTTTACATTATCATTTCTAGTTTCCCTCTCCTTGCGACGCAACATCTCGGCCTTTACCTCTTAAAAATTGAAGTGAACATGACACACACAAAGTATAAAACGAAAAAGAATCCCTGCAAAGCCTGATTTAGGCCTAGATCTATATCTGGACCCAATCTAGACTTTATGTCTAGGTCTAGATCTGAAATCCAGATTATCTAAATTAAGTTCTAGAACTTGAGTCAAGTTTTGAACACTTCATCTAAATTGTAGATCTTAATTTAATCTAGATTCAACGACAAATGTTGTTTTTGGATGTGTTTTTTATGTTCTTAAACTTTTCACATTAAAGCGTAAGTTTTTACGTTCGATTGTTTCAAATTTCAAACATAAAATCTTTTATAAACGAATGCGAACTTTAAATTTTGTTACAATATTAATAAGCTTTTTATTATGTCATTTTGGTTTGGTTTGTTCTTTCGGTTCTAGTTGTGTTAGAAAAGAACAACAAATTGCTGGATGCAATGTGCTTAACTTTTTTTTTATGTGATTTGGTCCATGACATATATGCACATACATGTAGGCATAGACCTAGCCTACTTTGAGGATTACAGTTTAGACAGATCCAAAAATTGAATTAAGTTCAGAAAACTTAAGACGAAACGCTTTTTCAAGGTTTAATCCAAACCGCCATAAAAACACTCCAAAGATTAGAAACTACACTGCAAAGTTATAACGTCTGTGCATTTCAGAATGTGGCGCTAAAACTGGCACTAGATCTATATGAGAAGACTTCTGTCTTTGCAACCTTCTACATTATTATAAAAAGATGTGTCAATCAAGCAAGAGTCGCAGTAGAGCCTTGTGGATAAACAAATCAAAAATTATTCAGTAAGGTTCATGTTCCACCTCTAAGAGTACAGACAAAAAAATATATAGGGAAGAGTGTTAGGCCTTTCATCTGTACTCTTAAAGCTTGAATATTTATCTTGCTAGATAACAATGTATTAATTGAAATAGATTTGATGCATGTTCATTTAGAATGGAAGTCATCAAACCCATATGTTTATCGAGGTTTATATGATTTATAGGCACCGACAAATGCCACATCGCATTAAAAAAAAATTACCACTTCAGGGTACGAGTGCAGGAAAAGATTGTTTTAACTGATGCCATACCTGTCTTATTAAATCTCAAAAGGAACCTACAATGATTTTCTAAATCCATAGTGTTATCGGAACAATGATGTAGAAGGTGTTTTTCGGTGCTAGAAACGAAAATTACCAACAAAACTGTAATCTGTGTGTTTTCTTGCTGTCCTCGGTATATAGTCAAAATGAGACAACTTAAGATTATAAACAAATAAAGTGGATTATTTTTGTTGTGTCCCCTTACTTGTTGACAACTTAGTCGGTTCATTTAACTGCAGTGCTTTGACAACGTAAGGGATATTTTAAAAACCTTTCGATTAAACTAACAGACTCGGTAAGAATTTTTTTTAAAGCCGAGACTGGTTTAACAGTGTTTGCATGTTTTTTGTGCAAATTAAGACTGCTGCAAATTTTCAACTCAAGACAACAATACTCGAGAACTGTAAATGCGGGGAGTTGTAAATGTGCATCTGCATTACTGGCCTGTAATCTCTTTCAGCTTGGAAAGCAAAAACAAGCCTGTCAGTTCGCATGTCTCGGTCCCGTCCGCGTGAATGAAAACTCCAATAGACTTCTGTAGTTCACGTCACGCCTCCCTAGATTTAGTGTCGCTCAAATCAAAAAGGAGAAGTAAGTGTTTGACACGTTAATTTATCAATAATGATTGGAAATGAAAGCTTGGTCTAAAGATCTATAGGATTCTATAGATTTAAAGATTTTAACAGCGAATCGTAGTATCACAGGCTCTCACCACAGAGAGCACCACAGAGGCCAAGAAAGCCAACAGTACTGCCAGTCTGCTTCATTT
>BMAT01005613.1:90919-101248 GCA_019649035.1 Elysia marginata | reverse complement strand
CTACTAAATGACGTAGTTTGAGATGAATACAAGGCAAGAGCTTTTATAGGACATCCTTATTTTCTTGGCTATTCTTTAAAATGCTTAGAAGTCTACTATCACAACCGACAGAATCGCGACCTTTTGTCACAGCCTCATATTACATCGTGATCATATCGCTTGTTTTGCCCATGTCTACACTAACCACTCCCGCTCGAAATACCCGTGTCCACCTTTTATCTTCAAGCCCTCTCTCTTCACACCCCTTCCCCCAAGCATCCCCTCCACCAAAACATACAAATGTTGCATTGTATTTGCAGGTAGGCCTCGTTTTAACAAAGGAAGATGATAATCACTGCTGAGTGATTCTGGCTTTTTCCTTGTACCTCAATGGTTGCTTGATCCATTTAAAAGGTCATTTTTACTGCTCTCATAGTGTGTGTTTAGACAATGTTGAATTTTTTTAGTGTTTACTGTTCATAAACAAACAAACCGGTCATAGCGAACTGTGGTTAGTTAAACCATGGCGTGCATTTATCTGACATGCGTTTAACTGGGCAATACTGATATAAGTAAGGTAAAACTACTGGTAGAAACAAGTGACTGCCTACTGACAGCCATTGACTCGAGACCTCTAAACCTAGTACAGTTGCCTCTTCAAAGTAAGGCTTACTGTAGTAATGTCAACACATCCTTGCACATTTCTTCAGTCATAGACCGCCCGCTTAGTGGTGTGTGATGCAGAAATGTACTTTCCGATTTTCGCAGGAATTCCAATTTTTTAGCAGTTTTCTTTAGCTGGAAAAGCAGGAAAACTTGAAAAAATTATGACCTAAAATTTAAAGAAAACATCCTAAATTAAGTGTGAGTCATACAAAATCACACACTTCTTTTTAGTTGTATAGCTGTGGAGGCACTAGTAGTAGTACAAAGTTGTATCAAGTTGTATCGATCTCTCTAAATTGGTCCATCTAAAGTTCTATAAGGGCTTCTACAGAGTGTAAAGTTTTCCTGCTTTTTGAGCATGTGCTGCTTGCATTCCTGGTGATGAACAAATTGATATACACCATGTGGTTATGGTCATTTCCATGAGCCTCGGGGATGGGCGTGAAAACCGGTACTGTCAATTCTCTGCCATTAGTTGAACTATTCAGGGGTGCAATTTTGCAGTTATTTTCCTTTTTTTAAGCCTCAGATACTGAATGAACACACAGATTGAATAAATAGATAAATATTATGTTTAGAGTCCTCCACCACCGAACTTAGTCCCAAGACTTTACATATTTACCCCAGCAGGCCTATATACACCAGAGCCAATTTAACTCATATTTCAGGGCATTACAGTACGGCAGCCTGTTAGGCGCTCAAATACTAACATTCCACAATTTTCAAGCATTGCCTTTAGCCAGGTACCCGTTTTACAGGTGAATGGACTGGGGAAAGTTAGGGTGAATTGCTTTCCCAAGGCAATTGCAACATGACTTGGTTGGAAATCGAACCCACGACCTCCAAATCTCAAGTCCGCTAACCACTCTGCCACGCTGTCCCCCATAAATATGTTTAGAGTCCTCCACCACCGAAGGCAGTCTCATGACGGTACATGACTGAACAATGACAATTCAGTGTCGCTAAATGCTACGTTGCGGATTGCTAATGTTTATTTACATGAAAACGGAGCGCCAGGATTTTCAGTTATTTTCAGTTGTGTTGCATCCCAGACTATTGCCGGTGACAGTTTTTGTTTTCTTTAACCTTTTGCCTAGTGTCAACTTTTCACTACTTTTTAAAATTTTGTCACAAGGTTTCAGCTATAAAAAAAGTTGCATGATGACAACGAGTGCTACAAGTGCTGGTGATGAACAAGTTCTTGCTCTCTGCAAAGAGATTTGGGAATGGAGGCTGAAGGAGAGTCCAGAACTGGCTACTTTTTGTGGTTTTTATCAGTATGACCACCTTTGGGATGACATCAGTGTAGACGCCTATACTAAGAGAGAGGTAATGACTTTTCATTTTACTGTGATAAGAATGTTTTATTTGTAATCTGAATTTAATATTTTACGAAGTTATAGGCCACATTTAAAGAACACATATATACAGTAAAATCTACATAATACTTAAAGCAGTTTTACTCAGCTTAAAATAAAAGACATAAACCCGTGCCATTCATTATTCTTAGGCTTTATGAACCGCAATACAAAAAAGCCAACAGGGCTTTGAAAACACTTATCTGCCAAAAAGGTCCCCAAAATAAAATGGCATCAGCCTTGAAAAACTCTTTCTCAACATTCTTTTTTCAAATTAATGTTCCCTAAAATGATTTCTAAGTTTTGCAATGTAAGGCACATTATGCCATTTCATCAACAGTGTATTAAAATTTAAAGTTATAGCTTTTTTTGCAAATTTGCTCACTTAGTCACTGACTTTTTTCAACAAACTTCTAAGTTTCTCACACTGTACTTGTTTCGTTAGTGTAACCAGTATAAAGTGCACATATGTCTCGCATCCAGTATGAATGAGTCGTATGTCACATTTTTCACCTTCAAAGGTGTTGTTCTTTAGAACAAGGCATTTTTCACCTTCAAAGGTGTTGTTTAGAACAAGGCATTTTTCACCTTCAATGGTGTTGTTGTTTAGAACAAGGCATTTTTCACCTTCAAAGGTGTTGTTGTTTAGAACATGGCATTTTTCACCTTCAATGGTGTTGTTGTTTAGAACAAGGCATTTCTCACCTTCAAAGGTGTTGTTGTTTAGAACAAGGTATTTTTCTAAGCTTCCTAGCATCACAAATTACATAAAGTTATTAATGTTTTGCAGAAAGCTATTAAGCCTTTCATTTTTTTTAATTATAGAGTAAAAGAAGCAAAATTAGACCTTTATATGGCGTTTTTGTTACAAAAAGAACTTTCATCTTCCTACTCATTCACCCGGGGACATGAGATATATGTGAATAATAGGGGTTTAAATCCGAGGTTACTGGCATTTTAGTAATCTCCTGTCATTCATCCATCAAGTCAGTGCATTTGATCTACATATTTATGTATTTTTGCTTTATTAACTGCTGTGGCAGTACAATACAAATAGGACAAAACAAATTTAAATTCATGGTCTCAAGCAGATATCAAAGAACAAAATTAAAGTCATGCTCTCTTTCTTCCTTACACTTTTCAAAATTATTTATGTAACCACCAACATAATTTTATTTTTATTTTTTTCAAATTCTTGAATCTCTCTTACAACTACACGCCCACTCCCTTTCAGATCAGGAAATCAGGTGAACTTTGAAATGCATCATTATATTCACTCATTTGTATGCAAAAGTCTATTTGGGAACTAAAGAGATTTTCTACATGTTTTATTGTCTTTGCTTTCCAAATAAGAAAGTCATTGACTTTTTCATCAAAGGTTCAGAAATGGCCTAATTTGTAAGGCAATAAGACTTTGCAACCAAAAATATATATATCTGAAATTTTAAAAGACTCAAATGATTTTTGTTCTTAACAGATCTGTGTAAGGGCATTTTTGGAGAGAGCTACATTGCTTGATGTGAAAGAATGTTCTAAAAGTGTTGGCTTGAGCCATGCTTTACTTATTGAGGATTTAAAACTGTATTTAAAAGGTTCTCCTTACAAAAGGTATGTATGTATGTTTTTTAAAGAGATGCACGCTATCTCTTTTAAGTTGAACCAGATTTTCAAGATTATCCTTAGTCCTTAAGACTCATAGTTATTATTAGTCAACTGTTGTAGAGTCCCTGATGTTTTATTTCCATAGTTAAAAATACCGTCAATATGGACTATGTTGATATCATTTACTGTAATTGCTATCTAGAGGCAAATCAAGGAAAAGGAATACGCCAACGAAAAGGGGAAAACGGAGCCTTTGAGGTGTCTGTACTGGAAAACGTGAAGATTAGAGGATAGAAGACGAAGAGAGGAGGAGAGATATCAAGAGATGCCAGTCACAAGAGAGCCTAAAGAAAGAGAGAGAGGTGAGAAAAGACAAGGGAGAAAGAGGGGAGAAGGAGGATGGGGATGAAGAAAAGCTGCCTTCACTAGAAATCTAAGCTATAAAAGGATAGTTTTATCTGGTCAAAGAAATCACCCTAATGAAAATTTAACTACTGAGATATTTTCTTTTTGTAATATGTGAGAAAGCAAAATGGGTTGATTACAAAAAAAATAGATATTTGACATAATTGTATAACTCTCTCTATATTATGCTTTCTCTTTTCAGTTACTTGATGCCCATCAACTATATAGAGGGCATCCATGTTGACTGCAATCAAACCATTTCTTTCATGAAGTTTGAGACGGAGGAAGATTTTGATAAATACATCCTCAGGTTGAAGGCTTTGCCAAAGAGGGTAATAGGCCTGTTATACTGCGGCAACTTTGTTTTTGAGCTCAATGCCAGCCTTATCAGGTCACAAGGGTCAAGGGCCAAGCAAAACTGGCATTCCCTTTATATGCTAAAAACTAACTATTGAATTCCCAGGCACAAAAATGACCTGCTTTTGTTGAAACAAACTTAAAACTCATTGACCTAGAAAGAGTGGTCCTTTTTTTCAATAAACTAAATGAAATATAAAGCTGTAAAACAAGCATACACGTTTGGTGTTTTGATAGGGGGTGCCTCATTTCAATGACATATAGAAAAACATTTTTTTTTTCAAATATATTTACATAATTCACCCATATTAAAGATGACCCTCACCAAATTTCACAGGTGAGGAGTTCCTTGTTTTCATTTTATATTTATAGTTCAGGTAAAAGCACTCTATAAAGTTCTCTGTATGTATAAACAGCTGGCCCAGCATAGTTTGCATCAATCCAGTCCAGCTATGTAACAAACAGACCTAAGCAGGACCTGACATTTAATTACTTAACTGGAAGAGAGGTTAATAATTTGTAGGTGCTGTGTAAATTCAGCAGAGCCAGTGTTAAACCTTTGATTTTACATAAATCATATGAAACAAAGCAAGAATGATGATTGTCATAAGCTTGAAATATTTCCTTTTTCTTTAAGTTAGTTCACACTGTTCTATGCAAATGTCTGTCCTTTTTTTTAGGCTAGGCGAGCATTGGCCTAGAGTTTTGCATGTGTTTTAATGTGTGAAGGTAGGAGAATTATTCTACTGCATTTCTATGTTGCAAATAGTTGCTCCTCTTATTCCTAATTTTTTTGTACGATGACTAGTAAAATACCCCCAAATTTTGCATGTTTAAGCAAAGATAATGGAACTGTTTTAAGTAAAGGTGTAAACTAGACATGTGATTGATTGAGACTGGTTGTGGAAAAAACGATTCTTATATGAGAGCCGCCGACCCCACTCAAAAGGTCCTATACTGCCCATTTTGTTTGTCTAAATAAAGAGGATAACATAATAAGAAGTTAATTTTAAAAATACATTTAATATTTATCCAAGTTTATTTGATAAAAAAAAAGCTTAGGGCTTGTTTTGGAGAATGTTTTTTTAAAGTTCGAGAGTGTAAGGATGAAACCCCTCACATTCGTATCCCTTAACTTTCACATTATTAGGACAACGCTCTAACTGACTAAGCCAATGGCGCTCTAATGATTTAGACAATCTAAAGGAAGTGATGGCAGTCATGGCTGTCTTGTGAGAGAAGATTAGACTGAAAATTTAATAATGGCTAGGCTTGGAATCTAGAGCTTGAGTGTATTCAGGTTTTGAATGTTGAAAAGGAACTTTACCAGATTGAATTTTGATTGCTTAACAACAGTACAGACTCATCCAAATTTGAGCTGCCCTGGCAGTCTAGTTAAGCAGTCAGACGACAGCATCATCCCGTTAAAATACTACTAACAGAGGGGTTAATTTTTTTAGTAAAAATGACAAAAATTAAGAGGATTGATACCTCTATATATTACCCAGAAAATTTTCAGACTTTGGTGCATGTCCCTAAAACTGTGAATTTTGCTACCTATCAACATAAATCTAACCCTTTTCAACCACTCCCCGAATTTGCAGCATTTTGCAAAAGAATGCAGGCTTAAAACGAAATCATTGTCTCCCAAACACTATTTTTTTAAAATATAAATATGAATGGGCTCAACCCATAGATCATATTCAAATACGAAGTCTAGACCATATTATATTCTTTTCTTTGAAAATATATTGGTAGTTATGATCACATAACTCCGCTAGATAGCAGTCGGAAGCCTGGCGCCCTTGAAGGAGGACATTTGTGCTTTGGTCCAGCAACCCACCATGTAAAAATAAATCCGCCATAGAAACACCGACAAACACTCTGTCACAGCAAGCCCTGGACAGAGCGCCAGGGAGTCGGGCAGATATGCCCTCCATAAAGGTGAAAGGCCAAACCTGCAAGAAAACCTTTGCCCCGACTCAGTCAATGACCTCCCCCAGGCACAAACCAGCTCTGTGGCTCATCGGTAAGACACTCGCTCAGAGATCGGGAGGTGCGGGTTCGATCCTAGGCCGAGTCAAACCAAGTATTTAAAAATTGGTATTAGCAGCTGATCCGCCTAGTGTCTGGCATTATGGATTTCGTGCCAAGTCTGGTCAGCCCGGTGTCAGGATAATATGACTGGGTGTGGTGTGTGCAAGCACTCCTTACATCACAATGTGGCAGCACGCTTCCAATTGTCCCAAGTGCTGTCTCTGATATAACCTTGTAGTTGAAAAGAGACGTTAAAATTCAAACAACCAACCAACATCCCCCAGGCACCAAGTGAGATTTGGCGCATGGAATGCTCAAACCATGTATGAAACAGGAAAGACAGCTGAAGTCATCTCGGTAATGCAAAAGTATAGGCTTAACATCTTGGGTATAAGTGAGGTAAGGTGGAATGAAGCAAATAAATATGTAGCCCCAACTGGAGAAGTAATGTACTATTCATGTAGGGATGATGGATTGCACAGAGGAGGTGTGGCCTTGATCTTTGAAAGGAAAACCAACAAAAGCCTAATGGAATGGGAACCAATCAATCATTCATATAATTACTAGAGCATCACTATATCGCAGATTTGCAAAACTTACCATAGTGCAATGCTATGCACCAACAGAGGATACTGCAGATGACGAAAAAGATGAATTTTACACCAAACTTCAAGAAATTTTAACTGACATCCCAAAACATGGTATAACCATTGTCATGAGAGACCTTAATGCTTAAGTAGGATCAGACAACACTGGGTTTGAAGAGTACATGGGCAAACAAGGACTAGGGGTAAGAAACAAAAATGGAGAAAGATTTCTGGAATTCTGTATAGGGAACAACCTTGTTATTGGGGGAATAATTTTCAAACACGAAGATATCCACAAGGAGACATGGAACTCTCCAGGTGGAAAGACCAGAAACCAGATCGACCATGCAGCTATAAATTGTTGATGCTCGGGCAATCCGAGGGGGTGACATTGGTAGTGATTTGAGACTTAAGTTTAAGATTAAGAAAAAATACCAACCACCAATACTATTTGATTCTGCCAAATTAAAAAGCATCAAAAGAGGCCTTTAGTATTGAACTTTCAAACGGATTCACTCTCCTTGATGAAATTCCCATGGACGATTTAGACAAATACTGCTCTCAAGTTCAAGGCATTTTCACTAATGCAAGTGAACAGATATTGGGGTTTAGGAAAACCTCGAAGAAACCTTGGATCAGAGATGAAACTTGGAAACTTATTGAGGAAAGGAAAAGGTTCAAACAAGGACTTCTATCAAGCCAAGGAGAGCAAAGAACTGTTGCCATTACAGCATATAGAGCAAAAAACAAATTGATTTAACAGCTAGGAATGATAAAAAGACATTTTTGGGAAACAAAGCATCTGAGGCCCAAGAAGCAGCCTCTTGGGGAGATGCCCAGACTCTCTACAGAATCACAAGAGATTTAACCAGAACAAACTCCAGCCGACCCTCAACAGTCAGAGATGAACACGCAAAGCTCATTACCAAACTAGAAGACCAATGTAAAAGGTGGGCTAACCATTTTAAAACTATCTCAAACAGACCCGACCCATAAAGGCCCGTGTACATAGAGGGGAAAGGAAAAGAAATTGAAATGAAGGAAGGTCCTACCACATGTTAAGAAATTGAGAAAGCCATTGCAAAAAGTAAAAGTAACCATGCCCCTGGTGAAGATCGCATTACAGCTGACATGTTGAAAGCAGATCCATCAATGAGCGCTAAGTGCCTTGTCAGTCTCATCAGCAAAGTATGGACAGAAGAGAAAGTCCCAGATGCCTAGAAAAAAGGAATCCTTATGAAGCTTCCTAAGAAAGGAGATCTATCCCAGTGTAACAACTGGCAAGGCATTAATAGTCCCGGCAAGATATTTTGTCGGGTCATCTTTTACAGAATCAAATCCAGTGCAGATAAAACACTCAGGGAAGAACAAACAGGTTTTTGCGTAGGCAGATCTTGCATTGACCAGATTTTTACCCTGCGCAAAATCAAAGATAATCAATTAAATGCAGCTCCTTAACATACATCAATTTCATCGATTTTGAAAAGGCTTCTAACAGCGTGCATCATCAAAAATTTATAAATGGAAAATGCTCCAAGTATATAGAATTCCTCAGAAAATTATCAAAATCTTATCCGCCATGTATGCCAACAACCAGAGCTGCGTGAGACATGGAGGGCAACAAAGTGATTGGTTTGCAGCGCAGTAAAATCAGGAGTCCGGCTAGGCTGTATCATATCTTCTCTCCTCTTCCTTTTTGCTGTTGATTGGATAATGAAAAGAGCTACCAACAACTTAGGGAAATCACATGGGAGGCATTCAACGTTCTTGAGGATGAAGATTTTGCAGATGATATAGTCTTACTATCTCACTCACAAAAAAGACATGCAGGAGAAAACAAGTTGCGTGGAAACAGCAAGGTCAGCCAGGTTGAAGATCATAAGTCACTCCAAAGTCCAAAGTCATGAAAACCAACACAAAATCAAATATTGATGTTCTCATTGATGGAAAGAGTGTGAAAAATGTCACAGATTTTAAGTATCTTGGAAGCTACCTGACTGCAGATGGTAACATCAACAGGGAGATAACATTCTAGACTAGTTATGGCCTCCACCGCTTTTTACAAACTCAACGACATCTGGAAGTCGAACAGGATAAAGGAAGACACAAAATTGAAATTGTACACATCTAATGTGCAATGTGTTTTACTGTATGCCTAAGAGACATAGAGAACCAACCGAAGGATTGAAAGGGGTTTTGAGAGCGGTTGTCTTAGAAGAATTTTGGGAATTGAATGGGACCATGGTGTTACCAACAAGGAAATATCTGAAAGAACTGGCATACAACCAATTGTAGAAGAAGTGAAGAAAAGAAGATGGAGATGGCCTTAGAATGAACAAATCTTGACATCCACTGATTGCTCTGACGTGGAATCCACAAGGAGCAAGAAAGAAAGGAAGATCACAGGGTACCTGGAGGAGATCAGTGGAAAGTGGATGAGTAGAGTTAGGGAAGACATGGAACGAGCTCAATTAGCTCACCCAGGACAGATGGAGGAAGTTTGTGGGTGCCCTATGCTCTCAAGAGAACTGTGGATAACTAGATCCTCCACCAGTCCTTTTAGAAAGCCTGGTATGATCACATAATGTTTGCGTTCTGACTGTCTTAGCAAATTTTGTTTCATGTTTGCAAGCATATCCTCCAAAAATAGTTTTGTTGTAATGTTAAGAAACTGGGTAGTCTTAAGAGTTTATCATAGCATTTTAACTTGATCTAGTCCACAGATGGGCACTACTATCTGGCTTTTAAAAATTGTTCCTTTATATCATCAGCATATGCGGGCTTTTAATTTATTTACACAGTCATAACATCGTAAATGAATTTTTATTGTTTTCATAGAGTATGTTTACACACCTAGAGTTATGAAAGTTTGCGCTCTTCAAAAAAAAAAGAAAGTTTTTTTTTTCATCTTTGGCTTTTGTGGTAAAAGACCTACAACATTTTATAGTTTTCAGATTCTAGTATGCTTCTCTATGTTTTACACTGTGTGTTTCAAACTTTTAGTCTATTAAGTCTATAGCATGTTTTTTACACGTCAATCTAAAAAAATCCAATATTTCAAGAGTATACGCAGCACAGCAACCTTTTTCTGTAAGGTTATTGTTTTGAAAAATTAATACAAAATCACATAATGCTCTTTGCAGACCTAACTTTCACAAGAAATTTTACGCTTATTTCAAAGTACTTAACTGATCTTGATAAATAGTAAATCAAATGAAAGCTCTTTAAAAATCTTAACGAAAAGTGATTTTTACAAAATAATGAAGAAACTTGCTTTTATTAATAGATTATATCATCGACCAGAAACAAAACATAACGTGCCTTTTTTGTAAGAAGCT
>BMAT01005613.1:27582-44828 GCA_019649035.1 Elysia marginata | reverse complement strand
TTGAACTGAGTGGGGTAAAAAAATGACCCTCTACATACGGTTAAGAATACTCTTTTTGGGGTGACTGGGGTCCTAAATGACCCCCACTTCCCAAAAACATACTGCTACAGTTGCCCTTTTGCCACAAACCAGAATCATTTGGGGAAATGGATGTTTGAGGAATACATAACATTTCGAAGAGAAACAATTATTCAGAGTACAAGTACATGGTAAGACAGTAAAACTGACCCCTGGGATCGAAAAATACCCCCGACGTACGATTAGACTCCAATCCCACTTTTTTCCTTCTCCACATACACACACTTTTTGATCACAAATACCGTGCTAATTGTGTAGAATGCAGGTAGCGCTGCAAAGGCAACTAGATTCTGTTAGATTTTTCTTTTTATTCAGAGGAGAGGTACATAACATTTCTGAAATCTGGAGGCTGTAGGCCTACTCCTGTGTTCGTTAAAAATTTATAATATGAAAGATCTAGATATATCTAGTGCCACCAAATGAATTCAAAGCCTAAGTGTTATAAAAAAATAATTAATTAACTTTGTACAAAAGCGATATCTAGCGGTTTATTCTTTAGGCTAAAGATAAACACGTGCCGAAAATATCATTCTAGATTTCTAAATGCAGAATAAAAGGAAATTTCGAAGTTTTTCTTTTAATTTTATGTTCTCATTGTGATGTGATGGCTTTCGGGTTGAATGAGTTGTTTTTTTTTTCCAATTCCATTTTCCAAAAATCTGATCAGATACTTTTTACAATAGATTCGTAGCAGTGCTGTTTGAGTGTCTGCGGATGTAGGAAAAATATTTAATACGCATTGAATTTTTGTACTATACTCTTATTAAGTTTTTGTTTAAATGAGGATTCCACCTTCACCCAAAGCGTCAGCCCCAAACCACATCTCTACTTTTCAAGATAATGCAATTATTAATAGAATATTACGTGCATTCAAATGTATTTGCCTTATATCCAACATTATGGTTAAATTTATATCCATAAAAAGTAAATGTTGTGTGTACATACAATAACTGTTGAGCTGTTTTATCTTTGAGTTTTGACTTTGATTTTCTTTTACTCCCTTTTTAACTGTCTCCTCTTACCCTGTGGCCTAACAGTGTAAAGTTTTTAAGTCTTAGATCATCTTGATCACAGGTCATATAGGGTAATATAAAGGAAGCCTATTTTTAAACTTTCTAAGTCAACCAAAATTGGGTTAAATACATGACTTTTTCTCAATCTTTTATAAGGGCTAAAAGGCCATTTTTAAAATTGAATAGCCAAACAATTTTTTTTTAAATATTGTTTTACTTTTTGTGTCATTCAAATTTTTTGTAAAGCTGACTAAGCATGTTTTGAAAGTGGGCTCCTCATATATATTCATAGGAACAAACCATTACACTTACTGAATGCACGTATCGGAATGAGAAAAGAGCACAAAAAAATCGTTCTTGTCTACAAGCAATTAACTTCAAAGAGGGAGTTTGCAAACAGGAAAGATAATTTGGGCTCTAATCCCATTCCCAATAACAAGATTATTGGGACTGGAGCTGAGTAAAAATTTAAGTTTCATAGATTCTGTAGGCTATCTAAGTGTTAAGATTGGATGCCACATGGGTTTAATGAGAATAGAACCGTAATCATGATGAAAAATCTAAAAGTCATTCAAAATGACATCCATTAATACTATAGTACACGCATTCTAAAGATCAATCATTGATTCAATGAGCTAATTTCGCATTGCATGATTTACAAGGTTCCAGAGCCTCCTATTTCAAGATAGAACCTTGTAAAAAGAGAAAAAATTAGTTTTGAAAATCAAAAAGTTTTAACAGAAAAAAATCGAAATTCCATATATAAAAACAAAACACAAAAAACATTGTTTTAGATAGATAATTATACGTAAGCATTTCCCACATACAGAGTCCGATAATATCAAATTGGATTTTCTTAGTTTGTGAAAATGCTAGATAGAACCTTGTTACTCTCAGGTCACGGCTAGCTGGACTCTGGTTTATAAACTTACAAAAATCTTCTTCAAAACAAAATCCCTTGATTATTTTACTATTTCTATCTGCAAGTAAATGCGCACCATAGCACAAACGTTTGAGAAAGGAAGTAAGCTTTTGAAACTAATGTAATGCACTGGTAAAGACTCATTGCAAATGTTTTACAGTACGAGTATTTGTTTTCTTATAAACTGCGGATTAGAAGCATTCATCACTTAAATTTTATCAAAACATGCAGATTTGTTACAGTTACCTGAAATTTCATTCAAACTAATATCTTTTTTTTATATTCTGTAGGATAAACATTGTTTAAGAAAAGGAATTAATAAACAACAATAACAACAAATACATGACTTTTTGCACGAGCTGCGCTAAATTAAAACGTGAAGGGGTAAGTGTTTGTGGGTACAGTGTGCAAAGTTTTTTCCCCCAAGTTTATAAGTAACGCGTCTTCTGACTAGTCCAGGGCTGTAAGGGACCGTTCACAATTGACATCAACCAAACTTTGACCCCCCCCCCCTTCCCTATTGTCAACTTTTGTCCCCCACCCCAGTTGATGTCAATTTCAACATTCTTAATATTACATGTTCATCATTAAAACGTTGATACTAAAAACAAAATATGCACGGTCAATTGATACCAAAGCCTAAAAAAACCCCTCTGAAATTGGGTAAATAGTTGTTAATATATGTAAGTTTGTTGCAACAAATGCATGAAAAAATGTTCACATTGATGAGAATAATTATTTTAGTTCCATACAACCTGTGTTTGCTGGCGAATATTTTTAAGGTAAGAAAAGACCCTATACATTCGTAACAAAATACTTAGCGATAAACAGTATTAGATGTGAGCTATCGCTCGTTTATGTCTCGAATATTAGTGCGTGCACTTAAGATTTACAATTTTAGATTGCCTTTACTATTCACTTGTATTTTTTCACTTGTCTTTACTTTTTTCGTATCAATTTACCTGGAAGTTGCCTATTTTTTCAAATACTTGTAATTGGCTGATCCATAATTCATATTTAGGATTTTAAAACAAATTTGTCTTGTTAGCGTGTGTCACCGCTACACTTTCTGGTGGGGATGGGGGGTGGCAGGTGTGAGCTATCGCTCTTTCATGTCTCCTATATTTTGCTTTTTTATGTTTACTGTATTTCTAGTTCTAGCTTCATTTTGCTACGGCTTACAGCACAGGCTTTTGCCATTTATGCCAGTTAGATGATTATGTACCTCATATCATTTTTTGCTTTTTTAAGTATTGTATTATTTGATTTTTGGATGGTAAGAACAACTTTTTCTTGTATTTTTTGTCTTTAATTTTTAGAGATGATTTAACCTGTTTTACGAGTGAATTTATCTTACTTTGACCTAGTGTTAGGACATCGTGTACCAAATACAGTACAAGTCAGGTCACAACATAGTCTGTGCCTCTTGGTAACTTACCGCAAAGTTTCCCCTACTGGTCAGTCTGTCTTTGGTCAGTTGGTCAGAGGGGCCGTTTGTTTAAATATTTGAAAACCTCTTGGTGACAAGACCTTAATTAGTTGCTGACACGTGTAGATTCTATAGACTTTATTTCCGGGCCTTTGCTGCAAAATCTTTAAGACTTGAAAAGTTTTCACCTTGATGTAGGCGCATATCAGCGTCGTGCATATTGCCAACTGTGTTTTTTCTTCATTGGGTATTCAGTGGTGTTACGTAGTCAATAAAAAATTTGAAACTTTTTAGTTGGTATTAATTTGTGTCTACCTTGTCGTCGTTTCCTACATCCCCTTCCCCCTCTCACATACATATTAAATAAAGTGATTAGCCATAACCCTTACATTTTATAATAGTTATAGCATAGTTGACATCAACTTTTTAGATACCACCCCATCCCCTTGTCTACTTTTGTCAACTTTTGAGAGACTACCCCTCCCCCTTAATGTTGACGTTAATTGTCAATCATCCCTCACCCGGACATTCCGCCGTGAAAGTAAAAAAAACTATATCAGTGGTTTTTTTTCAGTAAATGAGACCTTAATTATTAGAGAATAAAGCATTCTTGTCTCTCTAGTCATTGCCGTGCAACCATGTAAGTTTTTTTTCTTGTTGATGGTATTCTTTTTAAAACAAGATGTTGGTACATTTTATGAGTTTTTCGTACACGTAGAATAGAAGCACATGTCCTTGAGTCAAAGTCAATGTAAATGATTGTGAGAATTTTTTTTTTCTTAAGTCACTTCACTGCCCATTCATTACTTGATCTTTTTGCAAATCGTCTTTTTTGGTGATACATGTATTTCAAAATCCAAATTTCTAATATTACTTAACTTCTATCTCTTAAGTTAAATCGCTAACAAATGAGAGACATAGGACAGAAGTTTTTAAAGTAGTGTTTTAATTCCGAATTATTGAAGAGTCATACAAAGCAATGTGTGGGGAAATTCTGCCTATAAGAACTTACAAGTAAAACAAAAAACAAAAACAAAAATTCAATACTATATTCAGTAGGCCTATAACTTTTGCAGGTCCATTTATAGGAAAAAAAACCCATGTTAGACTTTTAAATAAGTCTTTCAAAGTTCGATGTCATAATAAGTTTATATTTTGAACATTACTTTGCCAACGTTACTGAAAGTAAAGAATATAATCTCAAGCGGGCTTAATAATTAAATTTCATACTAGGCGTAAATATTTTTAATGGGGCTACAATTTTAGTGGGCACCGGTATTAAAAAATCTAATAATGAATCACACGGACAAGATTGTGTTATTAAACACAGTAAAAAAAATACATTGTATGAACAACATCACGTGCATTGCTTTAAACTAAAGCAAATTTTGAACCGATTTGGAAATCCACACCAATAAGGCGTTTTAAAAATCATAACAATAATTTTTTAACAATTGCACCATTACATTAATAAAGATAAAACTCAACTCATACTATTATTTAAAAATATACACGATTTACAATATTACAATAATGTACTAGGTTGTCATAAAAAGCCTCCTGTTTTATTGTTGACATTTAGTCTTCCCAATTGAAGGCTGAATTGAGAATCCGGAAGTACAATATTTACATTGGACTGAACATTGCCACCGTTTGCTGCTCATCATGGGCATTGCCAATGAAGAAAAAATATACCAAGATTAATTTAACACAAAGCATGCTTTGGCCTATCATTTCTATGACTTTTCTTTAATTTTTCGTATAAAGTCCTGAACAACTGGCAAAATGAAAAGCTAACATTTTTCCAGTTATATGGGAAGACGTCTAAAGGCCGAGTTTCTTCGAGCAGGCACTTGTTGACATTTGGCGGTAAATCAGCGCTCATTTCCTGCTGAGAGACTGTGTCGAAAGCACTTTTCTCCTCCAGATCAGTGCATTCAGGTAGCTTTATCTGGTCCAGTTTCTGGAGATTGTCATGCACCGCAGAATCAATGGTGTCTGTTTTATTATCAGTTGATCCATTATCTATGCAGACAGCATCTGCATTGGTTGAAACAGCTGGAGTATTATCTGGCATACCCTGGGCGGTCCCACCGGTTTCCTCATGTTCGCCCTGAGAAGCATGGGTGTTCGCAACCTCATCATTTAGTGTTGGAGCATCTCTGTCGTTTTCATTTTTCAGGTCTTCTTCAGCAACCAATTTCTCAAAATATATATTTTCTACCTCTTCACCTCTTATTGATGCTTTGACGTTTGCTGCGAACTCCTCTTCATCTATTTCGCACCCTGAAAAGACATGGCTGAGGGCATCATCTTGATTTGGGTGGTGGAATAAAAATAGTATCGCGATGACGCAGCCATCAAGACCAACCTCGGGTTGCCAGTCTTCCCCGAGAAGATTTACGCAGATTGAGTTAGGCTGCCCGCGTTCAGAAATATCAATGTTGGGATGGTACACCTGATTCAGACACTCCACAGTCGGGGCTTCATCTGGATACTCAGATGTTACGCAAACCTGTGTAAAAAGAAAATCGAAATGGTTAGGCCTACTTTGTAACAACCAGTTTGAGGTTACTCGTGTAAATTTAAAAATAGCCTCCCGTGTTCGTAGTTCTGTGGATCTATGTGTATAGGATCACCGCCGGTATCTAAACTTAAAACAAGTATAAAATATACACAGGCTGTTGTTGTAAAAAAAAAACGCACCGTTTATCATCGTGCCAAAAAAAATGTTTTCCCTAACGTCTATTAGGCTACACGTATCTTGCTAGTGGATAACTGTTGGGTTCACCCCTGTCCCCTTCCTCGAATCATGGCACGATAAATTCTTTACACCGACATCCACATGCACACCACGGCCGGACTATTAAGCAAGTGTGAGAAAGAGGGGGGGGGGGTGAGTGTCTACAGGGGTTGCGCTGGGGCCCCTCTCTTACCCATGGCTTAGGCATATAGCCTACCTCGCAAACACATCTTTTTATTTATATTTAATAGGCAAATTTACCTTTTTCGTTAAAGGAAAGGCTTCATTTCTTCCCACAAACATAAAAAACCTTTAGCTTCAAGAGGGTGAACCTCCCTAGACTCCTATCTTTAACTCCTCCCCTGGTACTTGACTAATCCGGCCCTGCACACTTGAGTTTATAAAAATATGTACCACACCATAACGCACGATAGTATATCACAACCATGCAGCTCTAAAGCAACCGTATTCATGTTTTAAATTATCATCTGTTTACTAAAAAAAACATAACAAAATAAAATAATATACCTGTACAACCAAAATCTCACTGTGTTTTACGTTTCTCAAAATTAGCCAAAGTGAACCTAAAAATCATAGGGTTAGGACGTCAATACTGTATCAGGTTAACTGTTGGAGCATTTCAGATGAGAAAGAAAATAATTTAATGCATGCACTATTTTGCATATTGTAGCATATTTTGTTACAAACAATAACTAGATCCTGTACACGGATGTTGAAAAATATTCTTACCCTGAATTTGATCGTAGCACCTTTGTAATGGCCATCGTTCGGACAAACTGAGAGCAGGAAAACTATCTTGTCTGACTGGTCCTCAGGCTCGTCCTCCAATACCACTTGTGCCTGGCCATCAGTCAGCTTGTTGATGTTCCGCGCCAAAGCGTGGAACTCCTTGAAAACATCACCTGCTGCAGTTGCCATCGTTGATGAAACGTTCGATTATCCTTTAATCCACAATAATTATTTCACTTCAGGTTTGTGTCAAAGAAATTTATAGCTCGTGGTTTCAATCCACTCGCTATGAGTTTGTACCTATGGCATTTTGTGCGTGTATACAGTAAATTGAACGAAATATTATTGATGATAGGCCTATTCTTCAACTTTGTGATGTGTGGGTTTCAAGATAGGTTATGTCGTTCTTGTTTTCTTCCCTGATTTTATACCCAAGCATAGGCATGTGATAAAAATAGACTATTACCAACGATTGCAAGCAGTTGCAAGAGAGCAAGCTCCTATTTTTAAAACCCAACTTCACAATTTGACCGGATAATGTGTTATTCCGTGTAGGGATTTATGAATAAGTACACATATTTTTACTATGTTTCAAACATTGCAATGTACACCTGCTGTTCGATTAATTTTTATTTTAATCATGGAACTTTTTTTAACGAACAGATGATAATAATACCCACCCCACCCCCTCTTCATTCGAGTCAGTTTTTTTTTTTCAGTATTGTGGATTAGGCCTACTGTAAGGTTTCGCGATGATGCAAGATCATGCTAACCGATGGGATTACTCCGGAACTAAAAATAGACCGAAATTTCATGTGTTTGAGAATGACTTGTAGTTGTACGGATAGGCTCTGGTGTTTCAATAGTTTTGGTGGTCAACTATGTTGACTCACACTTACTGGGAGACTCATTCTCATGTTTGCAATAAATTATTTACTGAAATTACTCTTTATTTTGAACATGTTTGTGATCCTTCTTGTTGATCGGTAGGCCTATTTTAAGGTCCACGGGAAAACCTTGGTTGAGGTGAACTGGAAGTCTCAATTGTCCCCCCCCCCCTCCCTGTAAACCACATTAATGAAAAATGTGAACAATACACTTTGGTTATTAAAATTAAATTATTCACATACTAGATCTAAATTTATCCTTGCATGTCTTGTTCGTAGGTACTTTCATAATGTTTTTCCAAAAAGTTACAGTTTGCTAAACTGAGAGTAGAGATTCGATTAAAGAGCTTGAGAGTCTTAGGTGAAAGGAGGCTGCAAAGATAAAATGCAACAAAAGATTCACGGGCATCTACTTCCGTTTAAATATTCATTATTTCTATGTAAAGCTATGTTTAATTAATAGCTCGAATATTTATAGACGTATCAGTGTGACAAGAAACATAATACATATGTACATTTTGTTTTGATCCTTTGGTCATTTTCAGGACGTATGTTGCTATTACACGTCTACTGTCGTCATGTTATCTTGGTTTACTTTTTCTTTTAGTTTCGTTTTATTCTCCATTCTCTTTAACCTCATCAAAGATCTCGCAAGTTAGATCTAGAACTAGATCTATAGGCCCATTTATATAAAGTTAATCCTCTTGAGCCTCTATTTTTATACGGCAGATCTTTGAAAATACCCAGATTGAATGTCTAAATCATCTATACTTCATCATGAGATTATAATATCTAGATCTAGATTCTAGATCTTGATCTCAAGATTCTGCCTTTCTGGACAAGTAGACCTCAAGGCCTACTGTCAGTACTGAAGTAGATCTAGTCTAAATTAGATCTAGATATACTAGATCTTCTAAGATTAAGTAGCCTAGATCTAGATTAACTTGCTTCTTTAAGATGTCAATCTATCATGATGAGATAGAAATTGAGGACATGGAATATGATGAGGAAACAGAGACGTACCATTACCCTTGCCCATGTGGTGATCGATTTGAGATAACACTGGTGAGAAGGAAGTTACTTTATTGTAATTGTATGATTGCACAGATTTAAACCATTTTGATTACTCCTAAATTCTAAATTTATGCTAAATTTCACTATAGCTTTGTAGGGTTATGATCGCGATGGAGTAGCTGCTGTATCCCACACACTCTGCTGATTTAGTAATTTATTTTCACTTGCCTTTAGAGTTTAGTTGCAGCTTCTCTCCTTAGGGCCAGTTTAAGTTTTAAAAGGAAGGATTCGGCAGACAGGAACTGCCCTAATGCTAAACTAGAAGGGTTTTTTTTTGCTGGGGAAGAAAATAAGTTATATGATTTATTTATTTCCTTTTAAATCCTGTTTCAGTATTCGTCCTGTTTTTGCGGATCTGGAAGACAAGGCATGTGATGCATACAAATAAAACAGTTAAAATCAAATTATCATGAGCATGACCAGAACCATGTACACCTCAAAATCCCCAGTGTCTTATCAACTGAACTAAGTGACAGTTTATCAGTAATTGAGTAAAGCTCACAGTATTGTGATTACACGAAACAGCCATGAGACTCACCTATCTGATCTGAACATTTAAAAGCCTATGGATTTTGAAAGTTAATTGCAATCCCTGTACATCTATCATATTTGGAATTCATTTTTAACTTTTTAAATGCACTTTAAATTTTAATTAAAAAAAAAATAATAATTTCTGTTAAAAAGAGCATTGTAATTTTGGCACCACAATTTCAAACTACTACAAAATGACATGGCCGTCATTTTGAAAATTTAAAGACCTGTTTTTGCCTTCTAAGGCCATGAGCTTAAGTTTTAAAATATTTGCATGATTGAATAATTGAAAGGAGTTCAAAACAAGGTGTATTCAGCTTACACCTACCGTATCATAATCTTTAGTGAAAGAAAAATAGCTTTGAAAGGATTAAATATTTAGGCCCTAGTACTGTACATTATTTCTTATAGATTTTTCAATAACTAAATGAAGGGAAAGTTAAGCGTTAATTAATAGGACTAGGGGAGGCCTTCCTTTGATGCCTAAAATCTAGGGTCAAACTACTTACCTCTGTTTTATGTTTAATTAAAAAATGACCTCAGGAGTGTTGAAAAGTCCTTGGTAGGAACAGATTTTAATTGATTAGTAACAAAATTATGAAATGCTCAATTATAAATTACATTTGTACTAGTTTTATCACTTGGATAAACCTTTGAAAATTTTTTTACTTATTTAGATTAATAGTGGCTCACCTGTAGGGAAATCCTACAATTTTAACACTTTTCTAACTAAAGGTAACTGTGTTATTACTGTAAATTTCTACAGAGTGACGATGTAACAATGCGCCTTTCATTGCTACTACTGAGTGACAATGTAACAATAAGGGTACCGTTAATTGCTACATAGTCACATAGTGAGAAGAAACTTTCCTGCTTCTGGAGGCAAATATGCAAAAAGAAAGCTTGTCTTGTAACTGTCTTCTTGTGTGTCTCAGTTCTTTCTTTCGTTCTTCCACTTCGTCATCAGTTGTCTTAGATCCAGTCTTTAGACTAGTGCTAACAGTTACACAATGAAGAGAAAATGTTTTATAAGTCTTATAGAAGTGTAGTCACTTATACTAGCAATTGACGTTACCTCAAATTTAATAAAATGGCAGTAGTTCTGCACTGGGTTGCCTTTGTCTATGATATAGAAATTACTCTTCATTACCCATAATTTAGTCATTATCGTTTATTCTTTTAAAAAGCCAGATAGAATTTGTTACCATGAATGATGAAATTTAGGTGTAGCTATGGTGGCACCCCTGCCTGGAAATCTCTCCAATAAAGTATTCGTAGTCTAGGTCTGTCATGATTTTATAAAACTAAATTTTTAAGCCCGACCATCTTCTACTCACATATATGCACATATAGGCAAAAGTAGTTTAATTCAGATGGGCAAAGAACTTTAAAACTGGTAGCCTCCCCAGGCTGACTCAGTAACTGACTACTGGTAAAGGTTCTTGTTCATCTCTAGGAGATTAAAGGTTTCACTTTCATTGGGCAACACCAACTCAAACTAAAAGTTTCTAGATTGTTTTTAAATTCAAGTCTCATGACACTTGTTTCATTTTGTTTTTCTCTTTCTTTTTATTCCTGTTGTGCATCATCCTCTTTCTTGTTCCTTGATCCCAGCTATCTTTCTCTAATCCTTTTTTTTTTGTTTATAACTAAGTTCCCACTTGTTCTGAAATCCTCTCTGTTCCTCTATTATGCAGGAATTTTATCTCTCTCCTGAGCTCTCTCTCTCTCTCTCTTTAAAAACTCCCTTTTCTGCCATGTTTCTACTACATCGCCGATGTTTATGCATAGGGGTACCAATGTTTGCACTCACACGCTAACAATAGATTGACTGTAAAGGATTGACTCCGCTGTCAGAAACAGAGTATGGTTCAGCTTATATAACATCACCCTTGGCACTCAATGACTTAGTCTAATTCTTTACAAGGAATCCGAAAACTAGAAAGACTCATTTAGGGAGGTTCTTCTGTTAGTTTCCCGTTTTCTTATAAATAGCATGATAAGTGTGTTGATTAACTTTAAACTCTTGAAAACAATTAACTTCTATAGTCTCTACTTTGCACTCAGTGATTGTTAAAAAAAAATATCATCAAATTCTGTGAGTGTTTTGGTTATTTTGATTTGAAAGCAGATACCACAAATGTGCAGTGAAGCTTGGTAAAAATAATACATGTACTTTTGTTCTTCTTCAGTTTCACTTAAGTTTTTTTAAAACTGTAATTTGACCATTTATGCTTTGAAGACTTTCAAATGGCCCCTAACTTTTGTTGAGCGGAATACATTTTTCTTTAGCTCATAAATGTGGTTCTATACTTTACTGGTTTTTTTTGCTTCTTTGCCTCTCAGGAAGAACTAGAGAATGGAGAAGATGAAGCGAAGTGCCCAAGCTGCTCACTGATTATCAAAGTCATTTATGACCAGGTAAATTTTTAACTTCATGTATAAGAACATTTACACACTGAAACTTTGAACAACCTTAATGCAATTTTAGAAAAAATAGACCAGAAGAAGATAGAACTAAGGTCTCCAAATTTTGGTATCAAATTACTATTGCTATCAATCAATGCTTCTGGAAATTCAGGCAAATGTTGAGGATGCGATCAAGTATAATTATCATGATGGATATAAGAACAGCAGCGAAGTGTTGTCATGGATCTTTCTTGGATAATAAAAAATTTGGTTGAAGAAGATTCCAAATTCTGATGTTCTGATTTTAGTATCTGGGTTCATATTATGAATCATTAGTAATTTCTCTTATTACTATAGAGAGCATAATCTTCTATTACTTCCATCTTTTCCCTAAGTAACAGAGTCCTTTCTCCCAGCTAATTGTATAGGCTATACATAGAAACAGTGTGGCTCATAGAACTGCTGTACGAACTTGTCGTCAGTTTAAAAGTTTTCATGGATATACTTTTAAACCTTTTTACGACACACCGCATTCATTCGATGCAGTGCTTGTCTATTTTCCCATACACTCCGCATCTCATTCATGATTCACCTAGATTTTTTTGTTTTTTTTTATAATGTCTGCAAAGGCTTTTACACCTCTGTTCAAAGCTTTCAGAGTGAAAGTTACTAGGAGACAGGTTTAGTCTTTGGTTTTCTACCATAATCCAACTTTCAATTTCCTATCTTTCAATTTTGGCCTCTCATTTTACTCCTAGCCTCACTCTACTTGCTTTGGCTGGTTTATTGCTGCTACTTATTGTTTTTTCCTTTACAGAAACTTTTCTTCACTCATGCAAACTTTGTAATCTCAGATTTTCTCAGCATTAGACTAAGGCACTCTACAAAAGGACAAAAAGAAACAAAGAAATTAAAAGTCTACTTTTAGATCTGAAAACCAAGTGCCTCTCTCTCATGCAGCGCATGATATAGGGCCCAACTAATTTAGTTGTCTTTTTAAAATACATGTAGGATGTATGAAAAAAAATTATTTTACATGTACATATGCATGTAATTATTTCTCTATGATTTAACTATAAAAAGGTATTGGTTCTTACCCTGGAACTATGCGTTTACTCTACCTGTCAACACCATCTTGGCTTTTTTAGCCGTTTTGCAATCCTTTACCTGTAGTGATTGGCACAAAAAAATTCTTTAGTTTTTTTTTTTTTTGTAGGATTGCATAAAATCGACTTTTTCTGTCTTATTGTCTTGACTCTATCAAGTTTTCATACTACATGTAGCAATTACATTGTTTTTAAAGGAAGCAGCACAGGCAGTTGAATAACTTTGAAAAGTTTGGAGCAGTTTTTTTAACCCTAAAGCAGTAAAGGGCTGTCTGATACAAGGTTTCTTTTTAAATTTGTCTTTTTTTTTTTATTTGTCATCAATTGTGTAACGTTACTTGTTGAACTGCAGACATACTTCAAAGCTTTCATGTGTAAAAAGAATTTAGAATAAAATGCACATTGTAGTAGTTGCTCACTTTGTTTCTGGAACCCAATTTTCATGTAAGTTTAAACAAATTGTCATATTATACTTAATATCCAAAGGCAGTCTGTTCATGGGTATTATGTTTGTTTCATCATTAATGCTTTTCTTTTTTCTTTTTTAAACAGGATGATTTCATGGTTGGTGAACAAGTTATTGCAGTGAAAAAGACTAAAGAATTAGAACTGGCATGAACATAGTTGGAATACTTCGCACTGATTCTTCAGCTAGAGTACCCATAAAGCTGCATGCTTTTGTGGATTCCTAGAAAATAATTTTTCATTTATGTCAACGCCCTTGACAAAATTAATGCTCTCAGGAAAGACTATTCAAAATCAGCAAGAGATGCAGACTATAAGCCTTTGAACCTATGACGATGGTTTGCATTTCTTATTACAGCATTCTATCTGCGGCTGTTTGTACTGGTTTTGAATGTGATCCTTCGCATTTATTCATTTTTATGCATACTAGACACGCCAGATAACAGGAACTTGGTGGGACTGAGATAGACTCTGTTCCACCTTGAGGAGTGAAGAGAAAACACTGTACAGGTTCATGTCTTATCCTTTTGTGTGACTGAAAGATTAATAAACATAGACATGTCTGTGTTATAATATTGTTAGAGACCCAGGTTTCAACTTTCAACCATGCTTTGTTGAATCGCTGACTGTCTAAATCAGCACGTGGTCTTTGAATGAACTGCTTATTAACATTATCAACATTACCTACAATGTACGTGTGAGGATTTTGAAAAGTTTAAATCTTCAGTTTGTTACACATAAAGTTATAATTACATAAAAATAAAAAGTTCCTTTTTTTTTAGTTTATTGTTCTATCATTTTTACTCATTAGGATCTAACAGTTCACTGCTGATAATAACTCTTCACAATAAGTTGAATGGTGACATTTTATAATATTTTGTAATTTAACTAAGCACATTTTTCTAATTCTGCCGATAGCCAGACAAGCATCGAAGTTGATTGATTGTAACTATTGGAAGGCTTATCAAATATCTTCTCAGTCTCAGTACAATCACATGCTAAAACAAAGGCTGTAAAACTGATGAACATGATGTTAGTTGTTATACATTCTTGTTTTCTTGATTCCTGTCTCAAGAAGTTTATCTTGTCAAGTGTTAGCTTTTTATTTTAAAATCCATAAGTCCAATGTAAGGATGAATTTTGTTTCAAGTTAAAGTGATGGGGGTTGAATTTTTTATGCTCCAAGATGTTTTGTAAGCCTCTAATCAAATTTAGTATTTTTTTTTTTTTTTAATCCAAATTTTTAGTTTTTGGTTTATATGTGATCAGGACAATTAAAAAATAATAAAATGTTTTCATTAAGAAAAAGTTAAATAAAGTTTGATGTCTTTATGTGTGAAGATCTGTGCAAATCTAATGTATATTATTATGTCCTAGTGCTGCTACTTTAAAGACTTATCAAACCCCCAGAAGCACTTTACCTATTCCTGATTGTATGTAACTGACCTATTCAGGCGTCAGCCGAAACCCAATCAGAACCCTAGCTAGCCAGTTCCAGGTTGCCTGAGATCAGCCAGAGTCTATGAAAAGTCAGCTATTTGAGAGGCTCTGACCTTGGTGTTACAACTTTCACACTTTTTAGGCAGTATGAAGGAGCGTCATGAAAACATTGAAGAACACAGCCATCTTATTTCAAACAAATGGAAACTTGGCATCAAAACAAAATGTTTAGTCCTTGTTTTTCAAAAATCGGACCACCATTACAGTTTTACATGAAATTATGACTAGCAAACAAGTTTTGTCAATAATGTCCATACTTTTTCGCTGGTTTTGTAATTTGGTACCATTGTTCATGCCTTGATGAGGTGTTATTGAAAAATCTACAAAGGACTAAATTAAGGGTTAAACTACAAAGGGTTAAATTAACTGAACATGCCAAGCTGACCACCTGTCCAAGGTGACCACCTTTATTGGCAGACACACAACCACTTTTCCACAACTGTCTTGTATCTTTTCTACGCTTCTGTTGCATTTTTTCTATGCTTTGATATCCTGCCTGGTGACCCCTTCACCAAGAGGACCGTGGGTAGCTTTTTATCTCACAATATTCTCTACAACCTTTTTGATAGAATCTCTGCAAACTAAAACAGAGTTGGTAGGAAAACTGACCATAATCTCAAAGTCCATGTGTGTTGCCTGAATGCAGAAGTAGTTTTGTGTAGTCTTCATGTATGGTACGTGGATCGAGTGTGCCATGTTACTCAACCGCAACTGTAAATTGAACATATTCCATGGCAGTCGAATCACGTACCGTACATGGTTACGAAACTATTTCTGCATCCATGCACCATGTGTAGATTTGGATACAAGGACTTAACAGAGAATTTTTTTTCTACCTTATAAAAGAATATTCTGATCTTTTTACAGACTTCATGTTCGAAGAAAAAATGGAGAATACGTGAAAAAGTGAATTTATGTGGTCAGCCACATTGCCTTTGTATTAACAATAATGGTAACTGTTTTCTTGCAGTTTTAGCAAATCATCATATTGTGACGGTGTGTGCCGATGCTTATTTTAATGATTAACAAATCTATTTCAAGTTTATCTCATGAATAAAATTTATCTGTACACCTGTACTGGTATCGAATGAATTTTCTGGATGAAAACATTTGTTCATTGAGGCTGTTTGTGTTTGATTCACAAAATAATCATGTGATATGATTATAATTGGCTTAGTTTAACTTAAGTGATAAAATGTTGATAAAGTAAAATTTGTTATCTCTTGACAAAACATGTTTTAAAGGTTGGGAATTTTCGCATTGCGTTTGTCACTCAGAGAATAACAAAAAAAAACCCACATAATTGATAATGGTAATGAAATACTACGCAAGTACCTGTAGATGTCTGGTTTAATTTCATTTGATTTTTTGCCATTTTCAAAAATGTTTTGATAATTGTATTAACAAACACCATAGATGTCCCATGCATCGTAGTTTAAGAGAAAGATTTTAATCTGGGAATAGAATAAGAACAGAATAGTTTACCTCCCTAAGTAATTAACGGTAATTCTTCAAAATCTAACTCTAAGGTAGAGAAAATACATGTACATACAATAGACGCATGTTAAACTTCTACACATATAAAAATTTGCATAGGACTAGATTCTACATGTGTTATGTTTTCCCAGCTAGCAAAATAAAGCTGGTATTTTTTGCCTGAAATCATTACATTAATTTTTTTAATGTCTGCGAGTCGGTCTTATTCTCAGGTAAAGATCAAAACCTAAGTTTAGACTTTGATAGCAAATTTCCAAGAACTCTCAGTTGTATAATAATACATATATTACCATAAGGATGTAAAAATAAATTGAGCCTGAAAAAAGCAAATGGAGATCGACTGAATTTGTGTGTGTATAGTGTATACTATAGGGATTGGGATGGGTTGGTCTCTTCATTTGAGAAAAGTCACTTTAATTGATTTACATTTGCCATTAATTTTGCAGTTTAAAATTTAGCTTATCAGTGCAGCTTCTTTAAAATGTGAAGTTCAAAATTTGTGTTTATGTTATGTGCATGAGCCGTGCTTTTGTACATTTTTTAAGTTTATGACTTTATCTTTTCTTGTCTCGTCGTAGCAATGTCTTGCGACCAGTCTACATGTAATGAAACAGTTGTCGGAAACAACCGTAACTTGATTTTTTTTTTAACGCGTTTTGAAAGTGCTCCTTTTCTGTAGCCTATATTTTAATTGTAAAAAAAGTTTTACAAATTTAATGTGTTGCCACCAAATTTTGATAATTTCATGAAATTTTTTATGTTTGGAAGCTCAGAAAATGCATTGTTCGAAATTATTACATGTGTACTACATTATTGCTAGACTCAGAAATACAAAGCTTTTC
>BMAT01005608.1:44662-58057 GCA_019649035.1 Elysia marginata | reverse complement strand
TCTCTCTGTCTCCCTCTTCCTTAAAGTATAATTCCATTAGATTAAAAGAGTACATAGAAAGTTTAGTACATAAACTCGTCTGAGCTTTTTATTGGTGAAATTGCATGACCAAAACATATATTGGGTAATGATGGTAATGATTATTACAAAGTTTCCATGTTAAAGTAATGGGTTAGTGTTGTGAGAAAAGAATATAATGATAATATGCATCTACCTTTTTGTTTTAGAGACAACAATCTTTACCTGTATCTACCGAAAAGCTAAAGTAAGAGTTAGTTTATCACACTACACTAATGTCTACCATCACCATATTTTTTGCTAAGATCTATCACTGAGAAGATTTCTTGGTAAACTGTCGGCCAAAAATAAAAATTTCTGTTTACACACATATTTAAGGGAGATGTTATAGATCAAGATAAAAACAAATAATGCCATACAGCGTTCCCCATATCGATTCTGTGCAACAAAATTATTTCTATCATAACCTCAAATCAGTACTCGATAGGAAAAAAATTAGATTAATGTACTTCACTCAAGTTTGTTGGACAATTTGAAGGTTTGCTTTGGATTACGTATGTATTTATATATATAAATGTGTTGCAATATTGCCAAAGTACCTGCCTTCATCTACCCTTCTGTGGGGGAGATTTCATCACGCAAATAAGTCTCAACTGCCATGACACTCGGACTTACCCAACTACTGTATACATCTGCCATTGTCTAACATCAAACAAAATAGTCTTGTTTGTTAAATAATAAATAACCAGACCGCAGTTTAGAAGATCATAATTTTATTTCAAACCCTTCGTTGTTTAGAAGCTACATTTTTGTGACTAGTCAGGAAAAATATACATCCCAAATCTTATCATGCGGTGTGGTTGTCATGACGACGTCAGCCTTCGTAAAAACTGCGTGAACTAAAGTACAAACATATTGCAGTGTACTGACCAGTTAAAATGCCAATGGACGAACCGCGTTGATATGACTGTTAGACTAATCTGGAACTGATTTTGAAACATTTCCTTCCTCATACTCATCTTAAGCACCACTCGGTGGGAGAAGGTCCCGCCCATAATAGAGTCTGCGGTGTAACTGAGAAATCGAAATAAAAGACAATGCTACTGTAACAAGAGATGACTATGAATAGAGAATTTAAGAGGCGAAGTTCTCTATAGCAAGGGTTGACTTTGAGTAGAGAATCTTGGAGGCGAAGACTGTTGCAGCAAGGGTGACAAGGAGTAGAGAATCTAGGAGACGAAGTCTGCTACAGCAAGTGGTGACTATGCGTAGAGAATCTAGGATAGCTGTAGCAAGGAGTGACGAGGAGTAAAGAAGGCGAAGTCTGTTGCTGCAAGGGGTGAACAGGAGTAGAGAATCTAGAAGGCAAAGTCCACTGTAGCAAGGGGTGACGAGGAGTAGAGAGTATAGGAGGCGAAGTATTTAAGCACCGAAAGGCTGGGACAAGAGGAACCAGATAGATCAAACAGGAAAGAAGATTTTCGAAAAATACTGATACGAGGAAAATTAGAATTAAAGCACTGGCAGAAATCTTTGTAGTTCTGATAACGGAAGTAGGTCAGCGAAGCTTCATATGATCAACATGGTTTTTTGGTGTACACATGTAGACCTAAAACTTCCATACATCTCTATGAAATTTTCGAAAGATTTGTGAAGGGGAAGGTCGCCAAGTGAAACACATGAAGATTCTTGCATTATCTCCTCCCTCAAAGCTTGTCCCAGGTGTCTGCCGGCGATGTTCGTACTCGCTGACTTTGTTCCATCAATACAGATAAGAGTTTTCGGGGCCATTCTCTCTCTCTCTCTTTCTCTTTCTGTCTCTCATTCTCTCTCTCTCTTTCTCTCGCTCTCTCCTTCCGCCCTCACTGGTTACTTACAGTGCTTAAACCGAATCGTAGCAAATATCATCCCCGAGTAACATAAAATGTTTTTCTCACAAAGCACTCCGCTTTCCCAACCTCACACCATATCGAACAACGCGTCCCATTAAAAGTGTTCATTGTGCGAATAACTTGCCTTTTGAGAGCACAGATTAAACACTGATTTCCAAAGACCTGAAATCGATAGAGCAAACAATGGAAATACCAATGGCACGTATATTAACAGCTTGCGAGATCCAGGGAAACAATGTCGGTTGGAGAAAGATTAATTTTATGGCCATGTTTTAGCAGTGCTTGTAGGTTCGGTGAATAACAAAGAGAAGAAATGGTTAGGATCATGACCTCGACAAGCGATGTGGCGGACAGGTGTCCAAATCAGTTGTACATCTTGTCATGTTTTGGATAAACAGTCGATTTGATGAGTCAGACGAGAAGAAGTTTTCTCAAGTGAAACGCTCTCTGAACAATCTTGTATGCGGAGAATTTCAGACATCTTGTACACCGACTGTAAACATTAAACTGATTTCCCTGTGAAGACTTTACAGATCCTGTAAACATTAAACTGATTTCCATGTGAAGACTGTACACGTCCTGTAAACATTAAACTGATTTCCATGTGAAGACTACACACGTCCTGTAAACATTAAACTGATTTCCATGTGAAGACTCTACAGATCCTGTAAACATTAAACTGATTTCCAAGTGAAGACTGTACACGTCGAGTCAACAATACTCTGATTTCCATGTGAAGACTCTACAGATGCTGTAAACATTAAACTGATTTCCACGTGAAGACTGTACACGTCGAGTAAACAATCATCTGATTTCCATGTGAAGACTGAACACGTCCTGTAAACATTAAACTGATTTTCATGTGAAGACTATACAGATCCTGTAAACATTAAACTGATTTCCATGTGAAGACTGTACACGTCCTGTAAACTTTCAACTGATTTCCATGTGAAGACTGAACACGTCCTGTAAATTTCCATGTGAAGACTGCTTACGTCCTGTAAACATTAAACTGATTTTCATGTGAAGACTGTACAGGCTCTGTTAATATTAAACTGATTTCCCTGTGACGACTGTACAGGTCCTGTAAACATTAAACTGATTTCCATGTGAAGACTGTACACGTCCTGTAAACATTAAACTGATTTCCTTGTGAAGACTGTACACGTCCTGTAAACATTAAACTGATTTCCCTGTGAAGACTGTACACGTCCTGTAAACATTAAACTGATTTCCATGTGAAGACTGTACACGTCTTGTAAACATTAAACTGATTTTCATGTGAAGAATGAACACGTCCTGTAAAAATTAAACTGATTTCCATGTGAAGACTGAACACGTCTTGTAAACATTAAACTGATTTCCATGTGAAGACTGAACACGTCCTGTAAACATTAAGATGATTTCCACGTGAAGACTGTACAGGTCCTGTAAACATTAAACTGATTTCCACGTGAAGACTGTACACGTCCTGTAAACATTAAACTGTTTTATTCTGTAAAAACCTAGACTGTCCAGCTCAATACTTTGAGGAGCGTCGTGGTGAAACCACAAGTTCTATGTTTCGGTGACTTGCATGGCGGTCGATTCTGGAGCGACATTTAAAGAAGCATTTTATGCCGTTTTTACTTTCAGCCCACGAATGTGTAACTATTTAATGCATCTCATTCTTCTTCTTTTTTAGGTCTTTACATTGCTGAGTTATAGGTCTAAAAAAGAGCTCCTTATATAACATGGTCTCAGGTAAGGCAGTGTAGCAAGATTGTAAAATTTGCTGATGATACTAATCTCAGAGGACTTATTATATCTGGTAATGAAAATGACTACCCAAAACAAGTAGAATCTATGGTAAGATGGTGCGAAAACAATAATCTGAATCTTAATGTTTTAAGAAAAAGAAAGGGTAATTAGTTTCACAAGGGTTAAAACTCCTCATCTCCCCTAACTCTCAGCGGCGAGCCATGAGAACAAGTTGAATGTTTTAAATACATGGCTGCATGATTGTATTTCTGAGAAACTCACCTGCGACCTAGTACCTAGATTATTTGAAGGTTTTAAAGAAAGCTAGGCAACGAATATATTTCCGAAAAAAGTTAAGGTTTTACAACACTGTAAAAGCAAGCCTACTCAATTTCTAGACTGCTATCATTTTGGCTCAATCTCTATAAGTTTGGCTTGACGAAGCCTCTAAGAAAGACCCAGCAAATTGACCTTGATCATAAAGGATGCTGAAACTGTTATAAATTTCATTGTAAACTGCCACCTTTAGAAGAACCATATGTTAAGGCCTTGAAGTAAAAGTGAGAAAAATAATTACAAATCCGAACCATTCAGAAAAGCACTACTTTGAATATTTACCCCATGGCCGAAGCCTTAGAGCATTCGAGTGTAGCGAAACATTTGTGGATACTTTTTATCCTCAAGTATTGCAGGTATGGTTAGCCTGTACCCTAAAATCTGTTCGTAAATTCTACAGTGAAAACTGGTCTGAGTATACCAAGAAAATTTAGTTGAATCTGTTAACGGGCCCTGGTGGCATGATTTGTAACTGCTGCTAATATGTTCTTTGGGAGTGCAAGTTTTCGTTGTAAGCCTAATTCAAAAAATTATCCTTTGTCGGTTTAAAGTTTACCTATTTATTATCACAGTATTATTCAATTTATTGTGATTTGGTTCTTATTGTATCTGTGTTGTATCTATTTTGTGTCTCAGACACTACCAATTATTTTCGGTATACCCCATCGTGGTGCATATTGGCTGAATATCTCAGCTAGTCTCATGGGAACTGCGCTGGTGATAGTTGAATTTATTTTATTCCCTACAAATAAACTGGCAATGACATGTCAGCCTAATCTAACAAAACATACTAAATAAGTGCATTTTCGGTGTTGAAAAGAATTGCTTAAGTCAGACATAGGCAAAAAAAAGAATGTGCCTGTTTTTACTCTAAGCTCCTCTTAAGCTAAATTCTGATTAAAAAAAATGAAAAATGCTGGGCCAATTTTTTGGCAACTTAAATTTTTCATTTTGATTAAAAACTGTTCTTTTGATTCTATAAATTACAAAAACTCGATTTTCTCAAAAGGACAAATATTGAGTTAGGCAATAACGGAGGCGCCGTGACGTTGTAATTGATGAAATAACGTGAAGTTTGTTAAATATTCCACAGGGCATTGCAGTGACACTTTGACATATTCAGTAACAGACAAGAACACCCCAGAAGGTCCAAATATTACAGACACGGAATAACGCTAGGAAAATCTAAATGAGTTAGGAAACAAAGAGATATAGTTTGACCTCTTTATTCTTCTAAACCTATCTACGAATTTTGTTCGTTATACTTTTAGCACGAGAAGTCCAAGATATTAATTTAACCCATATAAAATCACTCGCTAGATCTTATTTGGTACTCATAAAATGGTGTATTTTTTACATAATCCTCCTATATGTTAGTTATTTAAGTTCTTTTCTGAACTATTTCTTTTGTTTTTTTTTCATGTTTAGAACTGAGCTGACATTTTAAATTATTTTCTGCATTGCTCGTATGATTTTTTTTTACTGAACTATCTCGCTAACTTTGCGCAACTTTTCTAATGAGGTTTGGGGTTGATTTAGACAATCTAAAACACTTGTACCATGTAGGCCGTAAAGAAGATTGATGAAGCTGATTAATTGGTTAATAGATACCTAACTTTTTCTCTTCATTGATGCTCGCTAATGTCATTATAGGCGCGTTAACCAATTGTGTTAAATGCATCCCACAAGACCAGAGAAAGATAAAGAGGTTACGTTTTAACCGTATGAACTTGTTCACAGGGAGGAGAACATCCAGACGAAATTCACCTGCAAAGGCTTAAGAGTGTTACAGAAGGCAAAAGCGATGCTGCGTACGTCAACACCTCTCGCCATGAACGACTTAAAAATAAATAAAATAGTTCTGGAAACAGACTGAGTTACTCAAACAACATCCAGCTAGCGGCAGACAAGACATTAGCGTAGTGGCTCTAGCCTACATCCCTGACAGCCGATGTTAGATAAGTCTCTCAAGTCATGGGGCTCGCTCGCTTTGCTAACATATCGAATTCATGGTATGCATGGGTGAGCAAAATTAAATGTCTCCATTTGCCCCGTCTCTCTTTCTTCCAATCTTTCTCTCTACCCTTCTCTCATTTGCTGTTTTTCTCTACCTCTCTTGGTCTGCCGCTGAATCTTTCGGTTTGCAATCTCTCTAGAACATTCTATCACTTTTTTTCTCTTTCTCTTTTTTTACCATCTCACCTCTGCTCTATCTTAATTTATCTCCCTCCTCCCCATAGATATATTATTTCTCTCGACATTTCTCTTTGGTCTCTTTCTACCGCTCTCTATCTTTCTGATCGTTCGTATGTCTCTTTATTCATCTCTGCAACTTTCTCTTTGACTGCCTGTCTCTCAAAATTTACCTATCTTTTACTGCATGATTGTGTATCTCTCTCCCTTACCTCTTCCTACTCTTCTCCGTTTAACTCTGTCTCTCTGTGTCTGTCTGTCTGTCTGTCTGTCTCTCCCTCCATCTCTTTGAGACTCCAGACATTGCGCCACGCGCCACACTTAGCTCCAATGTTTGTTGTTTCAGTCGGCACAAGACTCACCGCGATGTAACAACTGCCTAAACACAAGCAAGATTTTAAATTCTTCACCTGATGAATGTTATTTCAAACCCTCCTTATTTTTTCTCTTTACCTTAACTTACAAGTCACTATCCTTTTTCTAGATTCTCAAAATAACATTATAAATTCATCCGAACGAAAGTTGTCGATAATAGACTGATGGTTATGTTTCCCCCTCCCCCCCCCTAATAGGCCAATGGCCAACAAGAACAAATTTTTAAAAAATCTAGACACTATGATAATATTTCTTTTTAGTTAGTAAGTTACCGTAATGAGTTCCACATGGCCCTATAGAGCTGACAAGTTATTTAGTAGTACTTTCCCAAATTTTATATTAAAACAAAAATTTTGAGATTGAACCATGGAGAAATAATTCGTCTTGTGAAACAGGGGTCAATTGGAAGAGATGGATAGTAATAAGCTCGATATATCGCTTAGCAAACAATGCGACTGAAAGATAATGTCAAGATGGTCACAATATATCGAAGGGCAGGGAAAAAAGTTAGCCCGAGGCCTGAGTTAGATTGGATTTAGACCTTTCAGAATGGCATGCCAAATCAAAATGGAAAATATAACGTAAGATTTAGAGCGTTCGGAAGAGTAGATTATCTCCAGAAATTCTATTCCGTCCCATTTTTCAGTAGATTCCCACCCGAAATCTGCAACTAGAAAGATTTATAATTTTTTTGGGGGGAGAATCTGACCTTGCAATGCATTGTGGCATAGATAATCATCTCGATTTTCAAATTTTGCAAACAAGATGGCGGTTTCTTTCACAAATGAATCGAGCCCAACTGTACTTCTGACACCCACACATAAAAAAATGCCAATAAATTGAAAAATAATGGTAAATATATAGGTTTGAATGTAAAGCCAGTCTTACGGGAATCATGCAGTGTTCATATATCTAGATGTAGTTGATCCCAAACGTTCAGAGCTAGATAAGATCTAGGTTCTAGGTGTAAGGGTGACAGAAATGTCGTTCCCTTTCTTTTTTTGCATCGTGAAAGCGGAATCAGAATATAAATATTATTCTGATTTTGCATTCTGAAGATTACCGTATAAGCCCGCATTTGTATAAATTAAGTTTTCCTACCTACTAACTTAGACATGATTGATTAAGATTCAGAGTTACAACATCACAAACTCTATTGCTGCTTACTTCCTCTTGGAATGTTCCCCCAAGCCTCCGTAGTGAACAAGCCCAGCAGCGAGATGTAACCAAATTTAAACATAAGAGCTCTGCTGGTCTATCTTTTCTGAGTTTTTTTTTTTAATTTGAGAGGACTGGCTTCCTCAATTTTTAGTGAAAGATTATAGCTTTGTGACATCTATCCTCGATGGTGCGACAGACCTGCAGTGTGGTGGCCCAGGTCTTCCCTAATAGAATTATGTTCTGTACCAGGAAGCCCCCGATATACCTCGGCGCTACTAACTCAAGACCAATACTTACATTATATGTACATCCCTGAGCTCATGCAAGCTGCGCCTGAGAGTTAAAGAAAGAGGATACAAAGACAAAAACGAAAATCTGAAAGATAGATCTAAGTTCTAGGGCCAAGCTTACTACCTTAGAGTTTTTTGTTCCGCAATCTAGATGGAAGTCACCCTACCAAAGCTCTGTTCGTGATACCTGATCTGTGGGCAAAAAAAATAGTGAGAGTACAAAATCAAGGGAGACAATAAAAGTATATCATAACCAAAAGTTCATTCCGGCAACACTCTATCACGTGTTTTAAACAAAGCGTTGGACCGTTTTATCCTGTTTGCGATCAATGTTTTCAGATGACTATTTTGCGTGAAATTTGTCACAGCGGCACAAAGTTTCACGTCATTCATGCCGGACTTGTAAACTCTTTATCTTTGTATCTGATATAAAATTTTTTATTTATTAAATTTATTGCGCATCCGCTCCATTAGGTAAAACCCCTGGCTTTGCCTTCAGTAAAAGAAACTTGACACGCAAAGTAAACGGAAAAAGCATGGTAAACAAAACCTGAGCTTGATCTAGGCCAAATCTAGACTAGATTAGAATACCGTCTAGATCTAGGTTTAATTACTGCCATAGTTTGCCACCAGCCGTGTCTATATTGCTATTTGTTGTTTGTTGGGCCTGTACTCCCCCTTTCTCTCATTTCTTGGTCTCCCCTAAAGAGAAATAAAAGATTAAAATACAAATGAAGAAAAATATATCTATCTTCTCAAACTTTGTGCCTCCTCACTATCTACTCAACAATACCGTTAGTTCAAGCTCAAGTTTATTCAGTCAATACAAGGTTACATTAGAACATGTATTGAAAATAAGCGTATGCTCAGTCAGGCTGGCAGATTTAAACATTATGAATATTATAGTAAAGTACACTATTATCTCTCTCTCTCTCTCTCTCTCTCCGAGAAATAAAAAACTAAGTACCACAAAACTGCTGCTGGTGGAGGCCATATAACAAAAAAAAATACGGACAGGCCTACTTCTATAAACTATAAAGAGCAAATAACTTTTATCTCCCTAATATATAATTATTAAGGCAGTAATGCACGTAGTTTTATGGAATGCCTTTAATCAATTACCCTTTTATGTAAAAGATAAAAGCTTTCACTTTGTTATCGTTGCTTACATGCAGATGTGGGTTAGTTGAACTGCAAACCGCACAGCCCAAAACCGGAATACTATAAATCTAGTTCCAATACAACTAAAGGACGTTCAGGCAAAGCAACGTGAACTTATCAGTTTGCTCTAGAGGCACATTATACTTAACAAAATATAGTTATGATCTGCCGTCAAATTTAATCTGTTGAATACTAGCGAAATTTTGAATCGATCTGTTTTCACCATCCTGTGGTGAAAGTCAGAATCGTGACTATTTGCCTTCACCTGCTTAAATACCTTGCATTTTTTGTCGATTGAGTTTCTTTAGCGTTGGCAGCTATTTATCTACCTTGCTCAACCTTTTGTTTATACCTATAATGATCTTTAATAACGCCTCTCGAAGTTTTAGGTAAAATTAAGTTTTACTGCTGTTTCTGTGGAAAGTGGAGACACATCATGAGTTAAACATTGGAGAGATAGCTTGCATTCGGTAGATGAAATCTTGAAACTCAGTGAAACATTAATTGCTTACATACAGATGTGGATTTGTTGAGCTGCAACTACTTCAATTAGGGGAAGTCTCTTAGCTAGTGGGGAAGAGTGGAGATTTCAGGTGTTAAGATCTTGAAAGTTGGTAGGGCTTCATTGATTTTCGGGACTTGAACTTCCCCTCAAGCTTGTCGCGGAGGCTTGTCACAGCGTGGTGATGCAGCGGTAGACACTGGGCTCTCATACACAAAACCTTTGCAGGTCAACGTTTAGTTCTTGGGAAAAGCTCTTTCCATACATTCGTTGGGCTCTGTTGGGGGTTAGATGAGTATATGCCATGGAAGGTCTTGACATTACGCTAGAGTCAGGTGCTTCATCTGTTGCCCCTCTATGAGTTCAGAAGGTAGTTTGGTTGTTAATGGCCAATCGGGAAACCATTTAAAGCGCTCGAGCATTGGAGTAGGTTAGACTTTTTACAACAAATAGTCTTGACTTCAGCTTCACCTTTTCTCTTTTTCGTGTTTCGTTGGAAGCCCCTCGCTGGTCTCAGGCGTAGATTTGTCCCACTGTAGGCACCATAGGGAAGCTATAGTGTCCTTAATTTATTAAAAAAAAAACCCTCTTCCTCAGGTGTCTTTAAATTATTTAAAAACTCTTTTCCTCAGATGTCTTTATTTATCCAAATCCCTTCTTCCTCATGTGTTCTTAAGATATTAAAAACCCTTTTCCTCCGGTGTCCTTAAGTTATCCAAAAACCCTCTTGCTCAGATGCCATTAAGTTATCCAAAACGCCCCTCCTCATGTGTTCTTAAGTTATCTTAAAAACCCTCTTTCTTAGGTGTCGTTAAGTTATCAGAACCATCTTACTCAGGTAATCCTTAAGTTATCCAAAAACCCTCTTCTACAGATGTCCTTAACTTAGCCAAAATCCTCTTCCTCAGGTATCCTTAAGTTATCCAAAAACCCTCTTCTACAGATGTTCTTAACTTATCCAAAATCCTCTTCCTCAGGTATCCTTAAGTTATCCAAAAACCCTCTTCTACAGATGTCCTTAACTTATCCAAAATCCTCTTCCTCAGGTATCATTAAGTTATCCAAAAACACTCTTTTTCAAGTGTCTTTAAAATAAAGGTATAGGTAGTCCCATACTCGACATGAGCGTAGGGGAACAAGGAGCAGGGTCCTTGTTTTTCTAGGCACATGGCATAGTGAGGTAGTTTGCCATTGCTTTCCTCGCCGCCTTTACTTTCGCCGAGTCTTAAGAGGCCCAGCTACCCATCAAGTGCTGGGTGGGCACAGTGGAACAAATAAAATTTAGCCCGGACTGGGGATCGAACCCGGGACCTCTCAGATAGCGGTCAACCGCCCTACCGTTTGCGCCACTGCTCACCCCCCAGTGTCCTTATGTTATCCAAAAACACTCTTTTTCAGGTGTCCTTAAATTATCCGAAACTCTCCCCTCTCTCCTAAATAGATAACAGCAACGGTCTTCAAAACAAAGTAGAGATTTTTCTATGAAGCCAGCTAGTCTGTTAATTCTAAGAAGGATCAAGTATTGTACAGAGTTAAGTCTGCATTAAAACACGCTTTGCTACAATCTTTGTTCCAAGTATTCTCAAAACCGTAACAATGACCTTTAGGACAATACTTTGAGAGTAACCTGTTAGGTGACACGCTTGACCTCTTCACGCGCAATGCCGACTGATTTTCAACACAGTGAAATCTTGTGACCATAAAAAGAAAGTCGCACACCTTGTTTCTTTGTTTTGCTCATTCAAACTCTAGACCTTTATTAATTTTTTAAAAGTACCCATGCTCTCTAGGTTCTGTACACAGCTAGAAATAAATCTAGACTTTAACGAATCCGATATTTCTGTTTTACTTTTCTTAAATTTACACCACGACACTTTTCATGGTGTCAAAGATCAAGGATGCAGCTGTTTTATTCTTCCTTTTGCTTTATAGACATAATGACCTTTGGTCTATGTATTAATCCGATGCAGAACGCGTCATCATGCAGAACGCGTGTTGATGCCCCCCTCCCCGTTCCCTTCCTTCAGGCGAAAACCACATAAGATCGTGCATAGTCCTAATATTCTGCGCCTGATGCAGTCAAGTGTGACCTTGCTCCCCCGTCGCTGGCTTTGCCCGTACCGTCCGCTTGCTCACACACACTCATTACTGCGTCTACTATCCTTATCAAGATTTCAAAGAGAGATCGATATAATTTTCTTTCTTTCTTCTCTGTTTAGTGGGTGAGTCATTGAAACTGCTAACACGTTCAGTGAGCACGCATTGAGATAATTACTTTCTATGGATTGTTGCTCACCTTTTACTAGCTCACACTCTTCCTCTCTGTCTGTGTGAGGGCGGGGCAGGGCAGGGCACGCGCGTTATTTTCGACCCAGGGGCCGATGTGAAACTTTGAGAAGCATTGCATAGATTTTCTTACTTGGGGGCAGGCACTAGAACATAGCACAAATAAGAAAAGAAAGAGGATATCGCATTCTTTTCCATCATAAAGAACGTGACAATGAGCTAGGAAATGGCCATTCATAAAGTTGAGATAATAGGCTGAGAACGGCTGGGATTTGGCAAAGAGAAACCTCAAGCATGACGAACCACTAAGAGGGCGCCTACATCCGGAGTGGCTAGACTTTACGGCAAGAATAGAGAGTCTGAAACTCCGGCTTGAGAAACACATGAGGATTTAAATTGAGAGTTGAAAAAAGGCCAGCGAGCGATGATTGCCTGCTTTGAGAGATGTTAACACTACGGAAGGGAGGCAGACTGGCAGGGAGGGTGACTCGAAAAAAAAAACATTGGGAGGCAATTTATGAACTTAGTAAATGCTTTAAAATATTTAAGGAAATAAAGGCTCATTTCGTGAATACTTTATAGTAACATGTAAAAAATAAAGATGAGGATCACCCAACTTGAATTTATATTGACAAAAAGAGACAAAATGAAAAACATAGAAACGTTTAAAGTAACATGTAATTCCTAATTCTTATCCGCAAATCCTGGATAGTTCTAAGCATTTTGGTACGTTTTGAACCTTAAAGACAGTATATTTTTTTACAATATCAACGCCTTTAGTGCAAACGTTGCGACATGTGACTCATATGAACCCGTTGTAAGTAAAAAATCTTTCCCATGTTCGTTCCTTCGTTGTTTTCGAAAGTTATGAATCATGACTTTGTTCTCAGCAACCTACGATATTACGCAACAAGTAGATAAAACAATCATTTTGTATTCTATGAAGCTGCTGCCGTGAAAAAGAACATATTATTTTCTCTATAATTATTACTCAAACTATGTTTTTGATTTATACAGTGCTAATATGTCAAACGTGTCGGCAAAGTTGGGTGTTTTTCACTGCCGACACCTCATACCATTTTGTTCTAAACACTATTATTTATGATTGCAAGAGCACAATGACAAGCCAGTGCGCCTTTGATGTTTCACTTAAAACATTTGACTACAGCTTATTGTTTAAGAGGTTATGTTCCCAAAAAATGTTTGAGAGATACTGCTTACTGTATACTGCCTCTCTGTACATTGCTAGCGGTAAACCTCTTACTGTCTATTGTTGTGTAATAGATTGCTTGCGATAAACCTCTTACTGTCTACTGTTGTGTAATATATTGCTAGCGGTAAACCTCTTACTGTCTACTGTTGTGCAATAGATTGCAAACGATATACCTTTTACTGTCTACTGTAAGTTGTGTAATACATTGCTAGCGCTATACCTCTTTCT
>BMAT01005608.1:16755-29741 GCA_019649035.1 Elysia marginata | reverse complement strand
GAGAGAGAGTTAAGGAAACCTCAAAGCTTATTAACCTTAGAATTGTTTAAAAGGTTAAAGTTCTAAATGAAGCTGCCTAATTCAATGCTTTTTTCGCCTGTTTAGATCGTCTTCACATGTTCTTTTAAGCCGTTAACTTTTTCCTTTCTTTCTGGATAAGAATTACAGGAAACTGTTCTCTGCGTGACAAAGAAACAAAAGCCATTCACATATATATAAAGTTTGTTATAGTTTCTCCTGCAATGAACTGCAACTTCTCTGCTCAAAGGCTTGTCAGTTGAGGAGGGTAAAGTGTGCTCACTCGCATGGCCTGCAGTGCGTGCTAGATACTGGGAGTTGAAGCTTCCAGGAAGCTTTTAGGTACACAGAAAATGTTGCTTGAATATTGCAATGCGCTACATAGTTACATGCCCTGCACAGCCACAGCAGTATATACCCGTATAGCTAAATAAGCTAACCAAGATCCAAAAGTATTTACCCACGCCCTGCAATCACAGATCTTCAATCAACCGCTAATGAAGTAATTACAGTTTCCCATTATGCCGGATTAATTACCGTAATTTACGAATCGCTGTAAATTACCAAATGCCAAGGTTTATCGGGGACAAGCCTACGTGTAGTTTACGCTCCCTGAGAGTTGCTAGTCTAATTTAGAATTCGCACAGCCGATTTTTAACTCGCCATGATAGTTGTTACGATGAATCATTAAAAACAGGAATGTGACGCTGGTTTAACAGACACCTAACCACTTCCAAACTGTCGCTACTGAACTAATCATCTAGACTAAGTGCCGAAAGCTTTCAATTTTATTACGACTAGGAAACATTCTTCATAGTTTGTGCTACTATTTACAGGTTTATACTCACTAGTCTTTTCATGCTCGCAAAAATCCACGTTTTTTTAGAATTTTGTGGCCTTCTTTGTAGGCTATAAAAATGCTAAATGGTGCCCTATACTAAGTAGCCTTCACCTCGTTAGAGGTTTTTAAACATGCTATATGCTGCGTTATAGTAACTAGTCTCCACCGTGTTAGATGTTAGCGCCCCGAGGGCAGTCTCAAGTCCTTCGTCTTTTGAGTTTTCTCTATTTTATAAACCTAGTCACTGATGTTCACAGTTTACACCTCTTGTATAAGTGGAGAGTGTTCTCATAGAGCCCCAAATCCGCTGAATATTCAAAGGGCTTTTATGTTATACTATGATAGATCATTACCAACTACATTTTACCGTCTGAACTCACAACGGAGCAACAGTGAAAGGCACTACTCTAGTATAATTATTGACAATGCCCTTTACTGCGCATAGCCGACTGCTCATTTAACTCCCGCATAATTCGAGAAAATATGACTGTGTAAGTAGACTTTTCCAAGGACTTACTGCCGACCTGCAGACCCAGGGCTCGAATCCCGACCGTCTCGGTGGGAGAGCCAGGTGGCTACCACTAGATCATGCCTGTCACACAACCACCATACACCATACACGGTCAGTTGAAACACAGTCGAAATCAAACCAATGAGTCAGAAAACATGATAAATTAAGCAGCATAGAGAGGAAAAGATAGATAGATAGATAATGATAAGAATAATTAGAGAAACAGAGACATTTACTTCCGTACCTGATGGTAGACAGAAAGCATCTAATTGCAAGTATCCATCTTTGGCGAGAGAGAGACAGAGAGAGATAGATAGATAGATAGATAGATAGAGAGAGAGAGTGAGAGAGAGAGAGAGAGAGAGAGAGAGAGAGAGAAGGGGCGTGTCTGTTTGCAAACCATTGTTGTCTCCCCACGTGTTTGCGTGTCATCTGGATCAGATAAGCCACGATCTGTCCCTAACTCCACATTTTGACCGCTAGACTGGACATGGCACTCGCTCATGTCTCTGAGCGCCACTAATGAACTGGACAGGCGACACTGTCAGAGCGCAGAAAATTAGGTCCAGTGTTAACGTTACTGATCAGTCCACTCCAGTGGACGTTTTAATTAGATCTAGCACGATCTAGCACCAGGCAGCAAAAATTCTAGCTCCAACCTCAAGGGGAGGGTTACTCACAGCAAGCCTCGCATCACTGACCCCAACCGCCCCCGTGCATCTTGCATTGACCAGTTGATTGGTAGCTAGGCCTATGACGACACAATTTCTCTTCATGGCAAGCCCACACTTTTCTCATTCTCTAAACTAAGCCTTTCATGGTTTCCGCTTTGCAGCTTTCCTCCTCACAAATCTATCTTCACTTGCCGTTTACATCGCACAACTCCAAGTACAGTATGGTGCAAACCAAATATACTGGTAAGTGCAATGAACAACAGAAAGACAGCCCATTCAGTGGATATCTCATGGGAAAATGAAGATACTGCCCCTTGATCGTCCACGGCAATGGTATCAGTAGTTTACCTCTTGGCCGGAACGACTAAGATTTAAATGACTTCATAAAAAATGGAACACTTCATATTTTTTTGAAGCTGGTAACGCATTTGACGAGTTAAAACTTAAGTTATCAAAAAGACATTTAACTAAAACCTAAGTTTTTATAAAACAATTTACTAGATACGCAAGTCTATATATTGATCATCAAGAAAGTCAGAAAAATGTCTCGTCAAGGGATCTAACGTCCAATCTGTCCAGCAAAGTAAAAAAAAACAAAAAAAAACAGGGTTTTGAGAGAAAAATTCATATTCACACAGTAACTGGGTCTTACATTTTGTGTTCATGAGTTTGATAATATTCTCTACCTTTTTTGAGTTATGTTCCTTAGCCGTTATTCTCGGATTAAAACATGGACTCTCAATGCCTTTTGTTTTGTTCTCCATATGTATATTGTTAAACCTTTGTCTTTCGCTTTGTAATTTCACCTCTTTACCACGTTTATCTCTATTATATAACGAGTAATATCTCTCAACCTCCTCTCTCTGTCTGTCACTCCTATTCTCTTTCTCGTCTTTCGATCTCTACTTACAGTATCTCTATTCCACTCTGCTGCAAGGCTTCCATTACTTACATTGTGTTTACGTCTATTACTTTTCTCTCTATCTCTCAGTCCCCCGGTTACGCTCGACAATTATCTCTCTCTCTCTCCAACAGTCCCGCACGCGCATAATTATTGACTCATCAACTGATTGCTCATTATAACTATCTGCCTTTGTATGGACGAGATATCCTGTTGGAAAGTAAAGTACATTTTAGCCTCTGCCATTACAGTGTATTCAGTTTTCATAGATCGGATTGGTTTTTGGTAAAATATTAAAACTCTCATACATTTATTTTCCACTTTTTATGTAACCCTGCTCAATTTCAAAGCTGCTAATGGGACAAACAAAAGCCAGTTCATGTGAACATTGTCTATTGACACTCAACTCGATTATATGCCTCTTGTTACAACAAGCTGTTATTGACATCTAAGTGACTTGACTGCAAACCTTGGACAGACATGTACCTCCTTGAAAGGTTATCATGACTTTGCACCCAGCTGGTGGTGTCGAAAATACAGTGTGATACTGTTTACAATTTCTAGTGCGAGACATTGGTATTGACTTTAAGATTGTTTTGTTTTAAGCACATTGGTAAGGCTGTACATAGACCGAGGATAAGTACTTCGGCAGGATAGAGAAGGCAATGGACAAAAGATCACAGAGCCCTTAGACAACATGAACTTGATTTTAACTTTTAGGAAATGAGTTTTGATTTACTTTTTTTAGACATTAAGCCAAAAAAAAACACACACCAAATAAAGACGAAAGGATTTCATAATAAATATTACTTGGGGTTAGCGCGACAAAATTGAGATCCAGCTATTGAGAGGTTAACCCTTACTGATACAGCTTATCATATTGTATGTGCCTGGTGAAAGCAATATTATTCGTCAACACCATGCTTATCATACCCTTTATTACAATAGGTACCTGGCTGTGGGCAGTGCTTGAAACTTGTGAAATGTTAGTATTTGAACATCTTACTGTAGTTAATGTGCTATGCTATACGGATCCAACTTACCATTTCAGAGCTAGAGGGAAATTTAGGACATTTTGAGTTCGCATTTGCTACAAAAGACTAATCATTACTTTTCATGCACGTTAGTGTACTGGTGCGAGTGATTTGCTAATAGTAGAGTCATTTTTTTTTGTTTTCTCGAGGCAGTGCACACTTAAACCAACTGAGTGTGTTGCCAATCGACCGGATCAACGTATATATACTGATAGAGACGGTGCAATGTTACAGTAATGCGTGTTCTCTGCCACGACTTTTGCCCTTTGACCTAGCGGAGCTGGTGCTTTACCCAGGCAGCCATCGCTTTAATCCCGTGATCTAGGACGGATTAACCTCGGGGGGTTAAACCTGGCTTTCTCGCACCAGGCGCCAGCGGATGCCTCGCCCCGCTAATCCAGAGACCCGACAGCAAACCCTTTGTCTGCGGGTACCGCGCAGAAATAGAGACCAAGAACACACAATCCCCAAGGCAAGAGAATGTGATTGAGAAGTTTAATGAGCGTAAAACACTCAAGTACGTACTGAAATCTATTGGAGTGAATTTGTGACTCGGTATTTGGAAGTAATAATCTTCTTTTTTCCTACCTGCGCAGAAAAATTTGTTTAACAAAGAGGCCTGAAATGGTCTTGAAGTGGGTAGCTTATATAAACAATGAACATTCTATCACCGAAGCAGGGAGCAACCTGGTGCCAGGCTTTCGGTTGTGTGCGCTGAAAAAGCTGTCCCAGGTCAGAACTAGAACCAGAGGGCTAAAAAAGCCAGGACAGTTTGGAATAAGTGGACCAAATGTGACAAACTGAAGGTGAAGCAGAGCAACATGGTGAACGAGCTGGGTCAATTAACAGATCAATATGATTACAATTCAAGTCTCACAAGTCCTCAAAATGAGTGTCGGAATAGTTTAAGTTGGAAACCGTCTTCAAAAAGTACATTTCTTGCTCTCTTCTCTTTATTCGTCTCTTTATGGGTGAATAGAAGTTCTTTCATTTGTCTAAAAAAATTTTATAATTCCATGCTTTTTTAGATTTGAAGGCTCCGAAAATTGTAATGTTGAGAACATCGAGGCTTTTTAATGTGAAAATAGCGACATCCGAAGTATTTTACTGGCACCGCAACAAATAGCTCGGTATAAAGTCCTCGCTGTCTCTCTAGGATGCGAATACGGCACAATATCGAATTCTATAATAAATATATTAATTACAGCGTAAAACATTGATCCCCAGACTGCCTTTTTGTACGAGCGGACCTTTTCAATAATGAGTTCAGTTCTTACGATTTCTTTCTCGCACATCAAAGATACGAGGATTCAGAGAAAGGCCATTAATAAAACCTTGAATACCCGCACTTCAAAGTCAAAGCCGTACTGAAAGCGACATAGAAAGAGATAAAGAAAGAGAGAGAGAGTGTGTGAGAGAGAGTGAGAGAGTGAGAGTGTGAGAGTGAGAGAGATATAGAGAGAGAGAGTGAGAGAGAGATAGAGAGAGAGAGAGATGGTTTCATCCCAACAATAAGCTTCAGTCATGCATATTTTATTTCTAATTATCTCCCCTGTCAATGCCTCTACAAGGAGATCCAATTATGCAGATCCTCCAAATGGTGCAGTTCTCTATGGGTTCTGGGCAGGGATGGGGGATAGAGAAGGAGACAGCAAGGTACGCTTAGCGAGGTTTTTGAGGTGTTGAAGGGCCAGATGGTGGCCGGATGTATTCAATTTGCCGACCACTAATCCCCTGCTTTGTCTAGATTTTGTCTACAGATTATTAGAAAAATAGAAATCAGAGACTGCATTGTTTAATCCGTTCTTGTTTTCGTATTGTAGAATATTGTGAATAGAAATGTTAAGTTTAAATGAAATTCAAGAGGCAAACCAGAAATCCTTGGATCGTGAATAAAGGATAATTCACCAGACACAGAGCTCGATGGCAATAGGTTTGTCAACAGACCTGTGAAGCCTTAACGTATTTTTTTAAATAGGATTTTCCCGAACTTTGATATAAAGGGGCGTTTTGGTTAGCCGTACACTTTTTGCTTCAGACTGAGGCAAACGCAGAGTTCTTTAATTAGGAATGAGAATAGAACGCACAACTATTGTTCTTGTCTGCATGCAAATTGACTTCAAAGAGGGATTTTGCCAACAGGAACGATAATTTGCGCTCTAATCTCATTCGCAATAGCCCATAGCATACACTCTGTGGGCCAACGTCTCAGCTCAGTTACACCAAAGACATCGTACAGGCTTGGCTCACCCAGGACGATAGCATCTTAAAGATTGAAGAGCTCCACCACAGATTAAGTCAAATGTGATTCTGAAAACATGAAACATTTTAACTGACTAAACCTTACGACCCCTTTATTTGGGGCAGTCGCACATTGAGATCAGTTTCAGGGCGTGCTGAAAGCTCTGATAAGTCTGACAAATACTTACCACTACGGAACTCAGGTTTTACTTTAAAGATATCGCTCACTAAGACAGTTAGAAGACGTTTAACCTACACAAATAATATCAATCGTTTCGTTTTCTACTTAAACCTCAACTTTTTTTTTACTTTTTTTTAGGTTTTCAGAATGATAACTAGGTTTGCAACCAACAACCTTGAAAAAGTAATACCAGTTCAAGAAATTAAAAAAAAAACTATGATATATGTGGTTTATCGTTAAAATTCCAACTGGTTTTAGCAGGCTGTTGTGGCCGAGTTGAGATGTATTTTGACATGGATGACGCTATACTATGTATGAGGTCTGAGTGAAACTGAGGCTTAATGACCACTTCTAGAGAAGTAAGAACAGCGCATGCGTCAGAAACGCGATTTACCGTGGTCGTGTCTTACTCAATGAATGTCGTGAACAAGTGAAAACTTCCTGCTGTCTCTTGTACTCAGAAGTTCTGTCGCCGAACTACAGAGTCACAACAAACTAACTTGAGTGGCCTTGCGTGATTGTCCTATGTCATCTTTAAGCTTCCCACTCAGAAAATGTGCATTGTTTCCTAAGACGCAACTTTTAAAAGAGAGGACGTTGGGATGCGGTTATGCTGTATGAGCTTTTACGTTATGTAGTTTGAAGCCAACGTGTGTGAGTGGTTTTTTTTTTGTTTTTCATTCTTGAACAACAAGAGTGCACGCCGAATATAACCAAGGGTTATAAATTTTCTTTTTGACCATCCCGATCGTGGGCTTTGTCGTGTAAACTTGTAGGAATGCACAACTCGGCTTAGCGTCAATATCTTTTTATAGCAAACTTAATGTTTTATTGTGAGTGTAACAGCTTTGTTTTTAATCTAAAGAAACTAATATGCTTCTCTTTACAGTTCTTGGAGAAAAAAATATTATCATAATTATTGTTTTAGATATTAGATAAATGCAAGTTCTCCTCAATTTTCTTTTTTCCCCGATTGTTGTGAAAATAATCGCTGCCTAGCGGTGGAAGGGTACAATTCAGTACAATTAAGGTTTGTGATGCATCAGGAGGGGTTTTCATTGTTACGTATGGTCTGTTTTAAATATTGGTGTCCTACTTTTCCTCTTACTCTTAGTCATATTGCCTCTTTAGTCCTACTGCCAAACACAATGGTCCGCTATTTTTTCTCTCTTAATTTTCAATGTCATTCCCTTTCTTTGCTCAAATCATTCCTAGTATCTTTTTCAAATATCTAGGCTCCCGCATTAATTTAAATCATAGCCAATCTTAGTACCTTAGTTTTTATACATCTCTTTAAAGCTTTTTTTCCCTTCATCTTTACGATCTAAATCGATTCGTTTGATAACAATTCCGTCATAGTCTTGCCTTTCACAACATCTAATTTCACCTGATTAGCATGAACATCAATTTGTCCGGAACATTCTCTGTTTGCATCATCATTCAAAAGTTTTCCTTTTTTTTGCAGAATCATTCCTACCCACGTCATCTTAACAAATCTAACCTTTTTTCACACTAATTGTGGTTAATTATAAACTTAATATTTCACTCCCGTACGTCTTACATTTTTAGTGATTTCTGGTTATATTTTAGCTGTGAACTACCAGTAAAGACTACGATAGACAGACTACTTTAAAGCTGACAGTTTTCTCTGTGATCAGCAACTCTAGGATCAGTACAACCTAACAGAGTGATCACATTCTTAGAGTAGTACATACTACATCATAGTGTCGTGTTCGCGCCCGCTAGATCTGCACTTGGATCTTCGCCGAACACCTCAATCTTCTATACTCGATACAACAAACAAATATGGCGGACACGCGATACGTCATCGTCTGCATGACGCACACGGCAGAGACCTATGGATAACTGAATGCTAATCTTAAAGTCTGTATGATTAAAAGCAACGTGGATTTATTCTTGTGTAACTGTCTTTACGGCAAAATCGCGGCTTTATAATCACGGAACTAAAGCCTTTCTTGATCTTTATCGGTGAATGTTTCTTAGAAAAACCTTAGAGAAAAATTAGATCTATATTCTATATAGTAAAAAAAAACTTATGGTCTTCGGGACACCATAGACCTGGCTGGAAGATTCACTACAATCGACGTAGATACAAGCTTCGGATTACTTGTTTGATTCGCACTTCACTATGAGTGAGATAGCAGGATTTGTATGTTTGCTGGGTCTTCTCCCTTTCGTCTCAATGTCCAGGATGCCTGAGTTCAAATCCAAGCCCGATAAAGGTAAGATCAATGTTTCTAACGTTTTTTTATATAAAGCAACTTTTGAATATTATTTTTGTTTTGTTTTTGTTGTGGTTAACAAAGCCTTATCATCTTTTTGATTTATCTTTGTAATGGCATTTTCTCTTAAAAAAAATATAAAAAAAATGACACCCTTTCTGTCTTAATGCCTACTTTTTAATATTCTGATCTTTCAACTTGCACTGTTCTATACATAACTGCTCATTTTTTAAAACTGGGAGTCTTTTTGGTTTGCTGATTGTGAAACCATCAGTTTTAGGATGAACACCAACGGGTTTGCTTGTGTGTTCACAAGGCCAAATATTTGTGTAATCTAGTCCTATTGTCCCTGTTCATACTGGATGATTGTTTTACTTATTATTATCTCAGAAATATAAACATGAACACGAGAGTTTTTGTCTTGGATCCAGTCAAAACGAGTGGAATGCCAGAGTGTTTACATTACAAAACCTTACTGTTAGGAGCAAAGCATTTGAAATTGTAAAAAAAATTCATGAGATAGGTGAAATTTATTAGCAATTTGAAAACTCTTGCTGGTTTAAAACCTTGAGGAAAAGAGGAATAAAAATATTTTAGAATGCTTTTTCTCAAATTAAAAATTCTGACGCATCTTTCGTGTGGTCTGGATCGATTCTAGAACATTGCTGGAGTAACAATGATAAAGTTTTACTTTCTAAAAAGCTGTAGGTTTTTAAGGAGATGAACGTCTGTGCAAACCGAGGGTGATTAGGAGAAAGGAATTATTATACATAACCTATTTCAAATTGTGGAAAAAATTGGGTGCTTTCTCATCATGATTTATATTTTTTACAAAGAAATGTTTTTGTCGTGGCATACTACCACCTCCAATGTTTTTAAAACAGCCAAATTAAACCCAAAGAAAAATCATATTGAATTAACATTTGAGGGGCAAAATGAGTATCACTGTTAGAGCGGTTGTTTGTGGCGTTTTGCCATGATTCATATCCTGAAGTAAAAAATGAAACTTATTTCCTGATCTGTTACTTTCACACGTCTTGAACATTATATCTCGGTCAAGTAAAATCATATTTAATCAATTATTAAATTTTTTAGATACATCTTAATTAAGACTATCCACCAACACCCTCGTTTAACGCATCAGACTAAAATCGTAAATTCTCTTTGTTGGTTAGATAAAACCAGATCCAAGCTCCTTTGTAGAAGACGGAATTTTAAACAGAACAGATGGTCCATGTATTGCAACTGTGTTTTACACCATTTTAAAAGTTGGGTTCAATTTCTATAAAAAATGTGTGGAAATTCTACTCTTCCTGTTCCAAAACTAGTGAACTGCATACTTGCCTGTTTGTAGGAAGTTGCGGGTCACAGGTGATGATACTCTGGTCTCATCCAGAAACTACCTGTGAGTAAAATTCCTATCTCTTCAAGACACTTTGTAACCTACTTTGTTTGCAGATATTCCGTGGACTTATCTGATCGTCGAGATTATATTTTCTCATAAAGATAGCGGAGATCGAATTCCCCGGGAAAACCGTCGGTATATTTTAGTATGTTATCTCCACGTTTTTAATGAGATATCTTATTATCTAGAATAGCTTACAAAATTAAAAAAAAAAAAGATTTGGTCTGGAATCTCACCTTATCGTAAATCAGCTCTCAAACTGTAATAATTCACGCTACCGTGCTATTTACTCACAGGGCAAACGTGCACTCTTGTCTTTTCCGTACTCGATTATGCAATGTGCCATGTTTGCTTATAAATAATGAGCTGCTGATGTATTCGATTATTAATTTGCTGCAACCGATTCAGCGAAATCGCGCGCAAGGTACACCCCTACCCTATGATTCCGGAGCCAAGATGTCGCAAACAAGAATTAGAAATAATTGTTTTTCTCGCCTGTCTGACATGGCTAGCAGTCTGCTGACGGTATTATTTGCTGCCTGCCATTTGATTGAGGTAGCCTAGCTAGCATGTTAGTGATGCTCCCAGACGAACTTGTCTCACGTGCCGTATTTTATCCGAGTTAGTCATAAATTTACGTCGTGCTTTTTGCATGTATTCAATGATGCATGTGATAACTCTCGTATTATGTTTCATTTTTTATTCCCTTGCACTTCTGGAAGAAAAAAATCGAACTTTGGTAAAAAAAAAAACCTCTACTATTTTCAAGTTTCACCAACACAAACTTTTCCTCTCATTCGTTATACTAGTAACTTTTTCCTCTGTGTGATAGTCTTTGCCTCACCCATATTTCTCCTTCTCTATTTTATTAAACCTTGTCTTCATCCTCTAATTTAATCCACTCCTTTTCTTTCTCTCTATATATATCTCTCCATAAACCTTTGTCTTCCACTTCAGCCAAAGCCTTTTCTTTGGATAATTCAACGTCGAACCTCTCAAGGGTTTTGACGGGGAGTTTTACCCACAGCTTTCTAACAGCTCTTTGTGTCTATCCAGATTCTCTCTCTCCCTCCCCCTCACTTTCATGACAGATAAGCTGCTGATTTCTCAACATTTCTTTTTAGTTATATCATACCATCTCCATACCTGCCATGCGTCACAATTATATAACTTGTTATAAAAATAAGACATGCGTAATCGAAGCAAGATAATTGGTGTTCCTGGTTCAATTATCTGAGACGTACCAAATCTAGTTTCAATGCAGATTAATGACTTGTACTTGAAGACATCGCCTATCTCGTTGTTTCGCTTCAGTTTTCTACTGAAACAAAAACCTGCTCAAGATGTATATCAAATTGTGCGTGTAAACGTGATTTTCAAGCCCTTTTTATTTTATCATTGCATTTTCGCATGTGTCAGAATTACATTTGTAAGTAAGAGAGGTGAATAATATAAAAAAAAGTTAGAGAGAGTGTGAGAAATAGAGACAAAGACATAAAGAGAGGCAGAGAGATCGAGAGAGAGAGAGAGAGAGAGAGAGAGAGAGAGAGAGAGAAGAGAGAAATAGAGTAAGAGAAACATTTTGCTATTGCATGTAAAATGTTTTGAGAGAGTGATTGTCACAAACACCAGAAATGATAATCGAGTAAACGAATAAAACTCCTGATGCGAGACTTGTGAGTTCTTTTTAAATCTTGAAAACGTGAAAAGTCGTGTGAAGAACGTAGAAAATAAGTTTATTCAACTCAAAATGAAGAAATCAACACGAAACAGTATTCACATCCAGCAGCAGTCGAAAATAATAACAGTGGAATTGCCAATGTCCAGCATAAACAAATCATAGATCTAACTTTTGCTCAAAACTGCTCACTCTCTGTTAATCCAGTATTCTATCTTCTCCGTCGTCTCTGAGTCTTCTCTTTTATGTCTTCTTTATCAACCACGCGAGCTCTATTTATAAGTAAAACACACATCGAGAAACAACACACAAATTCGAGAAAATTCGATCCTTTACAAGAAAGGTGAGAGAGGCGTGGCCTAATACGGCAGCGACACCCAATCGCGAGCCAAGCTAAAAATAGGTCGCCCGTCATTATGTAAATTAACCGGAAGATAGTAATCTAGATAAATCCAGAGACTAGATCTACAAAATTAATAATAGGCGATCATTCTAGATTTTAACGAGTTATAAAATCCGTAATATACTTATAACTACGAATGCTTAACACATTCCATTAAGAAAACAAGCGTAGCCTTAATCTAGGTCTACACTGTACATAGCATGATTAAGGAACTAGACCAAAACAATGTCTAACTTCGTTACAGTGATCTAATACAGCGTATACTTTAATGTGCTAATGTGCATGCTTATGCAGCTTACCTAAGCGCCAATGTCCACGCGAAACGTCCAATTATGTATCAATTAAATTAATGTATCTGAAATGTTCAGACTAGTTGCAAAATCTGCGGCAGTTTCAGTTAGTTTGTAATCAACTACTGGACCCGCCGGTATGACCACTACGTTGTCTAATGACGTCACCGCAACTGTCGTTCTAACTGGCGGGCTGCCAGTAAGTTCTTTCTTTCTGATTTGTTTTGAATGACATAGAACATGTGACAATATGTCAAGAAATACATGACACGAGAACATTGATTCCAGCGCAGCACTCGAGCGTTTGCCTTATAAAGCGACCGGCTCTATGGCCTAGCGGTAAGACACTCGCGCAGAGATTTGGAGGTGTGGGTTCGATCCCCGGCTGAGTCAAACCAAGACCTTAAAATTGTTGTTAGAAGCTGATCCGCCAAGTATCTGGCATTATGGATTTAGTGCTAAGTCTGGTCGGCCCGGTGTTAGGATTATGTGACTGGGTATGGTGTATGAGAGCGCTTCTTACAACACAGTGTGGCAGCACGCTTTTAATTGTCCCAAGCGCCGTC
>BMAT01005607.1:31039-50714 GCA_019649035.1 Elysia marginata | reverse complement strand
TGAAATATTAACAGAGTAAAATATTTGTGCACCAAAAGTTGTCTTTTCCGCAAAACGACCTTTTGCCACAGCGACATATTCGAAATAAATGAACACTCTACATGTCTATAGAACATCTTCAAACCCATCTTCTTCTCCCTGACAGAACATTGCCTACCACGTTATCCTCTGAACGCACAGAGAAACAGCAGTTGAGATATCAGTCTGAAATGTATGAAGTTTTTGTGATGCTCGTGGCTTGATTCATTCAAAACTTGGTTATTTAAATCAAAGTAATGCCGCAAAGTAAAATCCGGACTTACGTTTCTGGCGTTACTCCATTGCTTTGTAACAAACCTATGTAAAACAAAGTTAGATACTATTACCTCCCTCACGTAAAAAAAAGCTCCAAATCATTAACAACAACAAAAAATCCTCCCAAACCAGAACATGCAAGCATAAGCTGAAAAATGCAATTTAATAAACCGGCTTTGTTTTTGCGTGCAAAAAATTCTTTCATTAAAATGTGTCCTTGTTATGAACGTGCGCAGGGTTATGATTGCGCCGAGCTCAAATTGATTTTGGCAATATTAGACTTTGCTGATATGGATAGATAAAAAGAGAAAGAGAAAGGGTAAGAGAGAAATAGAGTCAGAGATGTGTTGAGAGATTGAGAAAGAGTTATAGAAAAAGAAAAAAACCCTCAGAGAAATACCAGAAAAGAAAAAGAGAAAAGGTGGATGCGGGATAGCGCAGAGGCATACAGGAAAAGGAAAAAAAAACCAGAGACAGGGTGACGTAGAGATTGAAAAAAGAAATAGACAGAGGGATGGAAAGCGAACCTGAGATGGACGTAATCTCATGGAATCGGAGAATTTTATAAAACTAGTTCCAGTCGATCATTTTATCTGCCTTAGTATGTCCTATAGCTTTTAGTTAAAACAATGGTTCTGCATGGCCTAGTGGTGTCGCTGTTTTTGAGGTAGGGTAAAGTTATGCACCCACTGAGTCCAATAGCGTGACTTGATTGCATTAGATGAACAGATGTTCCTCCCCTTAGAGATGGCCTTTAAATGTCAATAATCAGATTTAAGCATCATTCTCTACTCCCTGGTTCTAGAGTGGCCTAGATCAATTACAGACTGTGCTTAGCGTCTATTAACATTTAATAATATGTCAGTCATATTATTATTACGAGACCATGTGCCGCGGTTTTGCTCCCAACAGTCTTTCAAAGCAGTTTACATAATATGGGAAGGTTTGTAACTAAATCTCCGAGCCTTTACTAGTAAATCGGAAATGGAATGGTTTCGACTTCACAAGAAAACGTTCAAAGTTTATAATACAAAAAGTGATTTCCTATTGACATTGAGGAAGTTTTTTTATACACTTCGCTGCCAGGTGTGCACAAAACATAATTATAAGATTCCACAGATGGAAGCATTTCCTTAAGCCTGTAGCATTAGTTCTTAAGTTAACAGCTTTGTGCAACACTTTAGAAAACTAATTATTCGGAAAGGGTCAGGTGCCACGTTATCCGCCAGTAAAATCCCCCAATATCCCTACAATATTACCAGTCTAGTGAAGCCAAACTGTGTGGTAATCAATGGGAGAATCAACACACCAGACCTTGTCTTCTATGAGCCACTAAGAAAGTCTCTAGCCACTGTTCTCACTTTTCAATAAAAATAAAAAAAAAAATTTACACGATGCGTGGCAATTCCTGTGATCTCCAAAAATACTTGGGCTGACTTTAACTAATGATGCAATCGCAAATGTAACATTTTTGTGTCCGCAAAATTGAAAACAGTATGGTTAGCATCCAACAAAATCCTACTTATATTAAAAAGACTAGTAAATTTTTTTTATCAGGTTTTCAAATTCATTATCTTGAGTATAGTAATACCTTACCCGTTGCGTTTTTTTTGTCAACGCGTTAATATCTATGTTATTCACGGTTACAGAAATCGTGAAAGCAGTCAATTTGACGCTGTGTTAATAAAAGGGAAGAGTTGTTAATGTTTTCGGCCTGCAACTGAGAACCCGAATCATGTTCTATAAAAATTGTATACTATTCTAAATGTACAAAAAAAAGAAACCGCTTAGAAATTGCAAATCACCTCTCTCTCCTTAACTTTGACAATTACTTTCTTTATCGTTTCTTCTTCATGCCTAATCCTCAACAAGTTCGTAGAAAAAATAAGTAATTCTGAAATGAATCATTATGAAACAATTAAAAGAAGGGTTACATAAATTATATTGTGAAATCAAATCTAAAAATTATCTGATTGATCACTACATGACAAAATACTGGCCATCAACAATCGTACTTTAGAAATCTTATCCAGAAATTTTGTTTTTATAAAGTCTTGAAAAACGAACTGCGACTCCCAAACATTTTTTTTCTCTTACTTTTCGTGACTATTTCTTCCTCATTTTTTCTTTCTTTGTCCTATCTTGACGCCTCAATTAACCCTGAAATGTCCTGTTGCTCTCATCTCTTTATTTGTTTAACTTTTTATCTTTCCACGAGATTTTCATCTATCCTGCTGTGCTTTGAACTTTCTCCTCTTCTTTTATAGCAGGAAGTTTTGGGTCCAATCTCCTTGTTGCGTTTCTCTTATATGCACTCATTTCTGCGCATCTTCACACGAGATAGAAAGAGAAAGAGAGGGAGACAGAGAGAGATAGAGAGAGAGAGAGAGAGAGAGAGAGAGAGATGTTTGAGCAAAACTGGCGATTAATTAGCTGTGTGTTTGCATGCTTGGAAGAGTAGAGCGAGCGATCAGTAATTACCACACAAAACAGGTCGGGTCTGATTGAAAAGAAAACCCATCACAGGCCCGATCGATCAGCTCAAGGGCCGATTGAGACACATAAATATTTGAGAAGATGAGAGATGCTAGGGGGGAGTGCTCGTCAAGTGCTGATCGAGGCCCGGGCCCTGGGAGCCTCAGGAATCTCCCCAGGTGGTCAACCCGGCAGGCCTGGCTTAAGAAAAAACAACCGGATGATTTTTGTGTTGCTGGTGAACAGGGCAACTGCAATCTCTGCGCTCGCTTGATATTCATGTTCAGCACAATTAAATGCATAAATGGCAGTTTGCGCCTTTTAAGAATGTTGATGTCAAAGGATCAAAAAAGTTTTTTTGAAAGCAAACAAGATTAACCTTTTAATCTTCTTGTTAAAAGTTTTTCACCAGACAACAGTTTCAAAGGATCCGTGTCTTACGAATGAATCTCTCTGCAGAGGAATTCGTTTTTAATGTGAAACAGTTTATTTTTGACATTCAACAAAAAAGCATAAAAAATCCCCAACTATTTATTATTATGAAAGGCAGAAGAACACAAATTTTTGTGAAACGGCCTGCCTCAAAACAGGTCAGGTCAAATTCATATTGGAATTAATCAGAACTAAGATAACCACAATAGCACTTAAAATCTTCCTATGACGTCGATGAATGGTTGTCTGAGATCGGGGACACTTTTCATTTTACAATTATTTTCAATAATTAAGATTACCTTAATGCATTTGCTTTCTTTTCCTTTACATGTTTGAGGCATGAAAAAAGCATGTATATAATGTAATGCGTACAACTACACCTATTTGTAGCATTGTGTACTGGGCTTAAAGCCCCTTTGAGGATTGGGCGGTAACTTAATGAGCTGTATTTTTCTTCTTCTTCATAAAAGAGAGACAGGCAGAGAGACAGAAAGAGAGAAACAGAAAGACAGATCTCTCTCTCTCTCTATATATATAGAGAGAGAGAGAGAGAAAGAGAGAGTGTGTGTGTTTGTTAGAGTAAGAGTGAGAGAGAGAGAAAAATAGATAGAGAGAAGAGTTTTAAATAAATTATAAACTAAATGTGGAGGCCTTAAACGTGTGGAGTTCCATTACAATTTAGTGAGCAATAATAGGCATGTTTTATGTGTTCAGCACTGTCTTAAAATTGGATGAAACGAAAAATAATAAAAAGACAGATAAAAGTTTAATTCTCTACTCAAGATTAGCATTAAGAATCAAGATTCTTATTGCTGTTTACAGGCTTTGTTTGGCACACGGTCTGATGATGTAACTGGTCTTTGCTTTTCTGGACGTATTGCACTCCTTATAAGCGACCTACGCCATATAGGCACAAGGTAGTGGATAAAACTTGTCCAGCCCCTGAATCAAACTAGGGACACCTAGGGTGTGATCGACTGACCTACCGCTTAAGCCACCGTTCACCCAGCTAAACCCTAAAATGTAAATAATGCATCTAAGAGGTACATCGCATAGAGAAAAAAAAATACCAGCTTTTAATTGACACAGTTTTGTTATCTGTTGCAGTTGTGCCGTATAGACTGGTATCTAAACGTTAAACGCATTGAAGAAAAAAGAGCAAGGCTTAATAAAGTTCCTAATCTCATTAAAAGAGAACTCACCCCCATCCCCAAATTTCATTTTTGTAAACATTCAATTTATGTTTAGCCTTCTTTACAACTTCCAAATCGCTCCGCCTCTCTTTATAAACGTTAATACTTGTATAAACGAGACCGAGGTCACAAACAAATTAAAAAAAATGATTTTCTCATTTCGTTTTTCTTTATTCTTCCTTCCAATGCGCAGAAAGCTAGAATCTATTTATAATAACGGTTGGTGAATACATCTCCAGCCTCAGATTTTTGCTGTGTGTGATATCTTTTCTATACACAAACATCGACCACGACACCCAGTATCGCTAAAGTCCACACTGTAATGGAACTGTTTCTCTCAGGGGGCTGGCGTGAAATGGGAACTCGCCGAGTTACGTCAGTCACAGTTGTGGACTTATGAATTCCAAGAATGATGCAATCTCACTGGATAGTTAAGTTTCTCTTTATAGGTATCAATGGTTTTTAAAATAGCAAAATCTTGATTCACCTTTGTGAAATGTTATTGGTTCCATAAAGTTGACAAAGTTACCTAAATGGTCCAATTCCATTACACCGAGCACTAAATTAGTACATTTCAGGAACTCCCTAATTACTGTTAATATTACGATAATTGTTGCTATTATTATTCGTTATTATATATTTTTTATTGCTATTATTTTTATTATTATTTCAAACGCAAATTCACAGACCTTCGTGTCCAATTCAAGCATCAAAGCAGTACCTTAGTCGGTCTCACTTAATCTTTAATAAAGTTTGATTTTAACACGCCCCGGTGGAAAATGTTTTATAATACAGTCTTTACTTATGAAACCAACAAAATGTGAAACAAAATGTGATTTAATGGTGTAAGAATAATGAAGTTAATCTCAAAGCTGCAACAGCCAACATTTGTATACAGAACAAATTGAAGATGTTATTTCCAATTTCAATGAAATATTATCTTTGCTAAATCACTTGAAATTCTACAGAGCACAATTTTCCGCTCTGACGGCCTCTGTCTGTGCAATGAGATTAAAATAGACTCAACTGGTAGAAGTAAAACTATTGACTCACCGGTCACTATTGATTGACAAGGTCTAGTTAGGTCGACAAAAATAAATTGAAAAAATGTTTTCTACAAAATCTAGATAAACAGATAATCGGCTACCGTGGCTAATGGCCAAGTATAGCCTGCAGTTATAATTATCTCAAAGTCACTTTCTTATAGATTCGGGATAAGAAGCTGTCATAATTTTCCTAAACCGCGCTACCTTCCCTGCCCATGCGCTGTTTACTTTCTCTAAATTTGGCAAAAAAAACCACACTGTTTTGTCTGACTAGTTTGAAAAAGTGTAGTAAAACTAAGCCTAGATTTGTGTCCATTTGTTGTAGAAATCGGAGAATTTAAGAACATTTTGTTTCTGTGATGAGCAGGATGGAAAAGACAAGGTTACAAGAAGGGTTAAATTATAAGAGATGGTTTTTGAGAATAGTGAAAGAACTTCCATGTTTTCCTGCCGATATTATAAGAGTTATGTATCCATAACTGTTGATTTGTATGATCTCTATATCCAGCTTCTGATATCAATAAATTTACCTTTACATATTTTTAAGACCTCCCCCCACCATCTCCGTGGAATTTGTATAAACTAAAATAGAGACAGATAATAAATTAAGTCTAGCTGAAGCCTTTCATCAATATCTAGCTAGATTTTACGAACAATTCCATTACAATTTTTTCAAATTTAGAAGCAAAATTTGCATGACTTGCCAATGCACCGTTCTCAATTTTGTCAGACGACTAATTAAAATTTTTGTTGTGAATATTTTTGTGTGTTTTCATTTCAAAAATTTTTGAAAAGATTTTTTTGGCACTTTCATCTATCATACAAGCTTAAAAGATTTACACAAAATCCAAAAAGGTAGCTTCGATTGAACGCTTCTGAGAAAATGTCTGAATTGGTTGTAATAAAAACGATTGGTTTTTACAGAATTTAAATCAAAAGTTTAGGTTTTGACTTATAAGGGCCTAAATTTTACTACTCGTATTTTGTACTCAATATGTCGGCAACATCAACCGGTTGCCATGGCAAACAAACAATGGAAATGAGAAAGTAAACGTTTTTCTTTGATTTTGTCCCCCAATCATTTTTATGAAACACAAATTTAGATCTTTTACGAAAAAGAAAAAAAATGCATATGGTTGCAGCACTTGGCCTGTAAATATAGCAGGATTGACAGCTATGTAATCCGAATCTTCTTAATTGCGCGACCTGATGAGGAAATGAATGATTTCCGATTTCTCACAGTTTTAGTATTTTGTTTAACCTGCTTAAGAGATGACACAATACACTCTAAATTTAACGGATAGGTTGTTTTGTTTTAGACACTTTCAGCTTTATTTAATAATAATTATTCACACAGAGAGTCTGGGGATGGAAGCTGCATTTATTACAATTTTTCAGATTTTCTTATTAGTCAGTTTATTCTCTTCTTCACATTAGACATAAAATACGATCTCGTACAATTATCGTTTTTAACAAAAATCGATGACACTTCGGATGGAGGCCTTGTAAAACAAACAAACATTGTTCAAGATTGTTTACATTTAAAGAGCTAAGTTTGCGTAGAAAGTATAGCCTTTGATTCTAGAAAATTTTGTCAATGTGCAGAATTCAGTTAAATTGTCGTCAATGACCAGCCCAAGATAGCTGTATGACTCACCCATATTCGCTGTTATGATATTTGTGCTGAGATGAGGCAAGAGACTGTTTATTCGTTCTGAAGTCAACAGCAAACTCCGTTGTTTTTTTTTACTTTTCCATATAAACCTATGTATTTCTGAGAGTTTATGTATTTGCAAGACTCATAGGAGACTTAGAATTTGTAGCATCACCTTCAAAATTGGAAAAAAAATTCCTGGGGATAGAGACTTCTGTTGTCTTTAGTATAAAGTATACAAAACATGGGCTAGACCAGTGCTAATAACAAGGCAATGTGAGATAGCAGTGTTGAACTAAACATACTGCACTCGAGAGGTGAAGAAATCAAACAACCATGACGGGATATCCATGTTTACAATCATTTTAAAAGCGTGCTAACATTGCGATAAGGCTTAATAAGGTTAAACGAGAACGAAAAATCAATGAAAACAACACGCGCATTGTGGTTTTGTCGTCTTAAGGTGTTCGGCGATATTGGTAAAATTATAAGTAAGCACTCTCAACATTCCTTTCTTTTTATAAGTGATCTGCTGTATTCAAACCACTGACAGAAAACAGGTTTTAAAGGACAAAAAGCAAGATCTTTACCACAAGGCTACCGCGCGAGAAAAGATGGCTTGTTCATAACATTGTACCACCTTAAAAACGCCGATCTCAAACCCGATAGTGCTAGTTTATCAAGTGCATCCAGTGCTTCAGATTGAATTCTACCCCCAATGGGAAAGGCTGAGTTTTAAATAAAAAAAAAACCTCCTGAGCCTTATACTTTAGCTGGCTATGCAAGATGAAATTCTGAAGTGGAGATGATGTCTTCCTCGTCTGGTTTATCCATCTTTACCACCAGTTACCAGGTGCAGCACCTTGTGATAGACAAACTGCCCTGTCTCGAGGGCAAACACAAACATAATTTTTTTGATAAAATGTCGGATTGTTATACTGCTACAGTTTCAAATCGTTTAGAAATTGAGAAGAAAAGTCATGGTGATTGAAATGAAGAGTTTGATTTTTTTCAACAGCTGAAACGGACATTCCAAAAAAACTTATGCTCAGAAGTATTACAATGGAAGAAACAACATTTCTTACAAAGCGCCGTTATAGTTTGGCATCGGGTTTATATTTTTTCCCCATGATAACACATGAAAGTATCGCGTTGCCAAAAACAAAAATATTTCTCGGGCCCAGAGTAAGTGGGTCCAATTTTGTAGTTTTTACGATCAAAGGCGTTGATGCTTTTTAAAGGACACATTTTTAAAGTCTCAAAACGTCAGAGATTTCAGAAAATCATCAGTGTTTTTTATAGAGATATTACAATTTTTGTTGATTTAAAATACAGAAAAAGGAAGAAAAACAGATCTTATGGTGTTGTCTAAAAACAAGAAGTATTGACTCCCGGCTCACTCACCCTGGGCGTGGGGCATATAAAGTTATGTTTAATGTCTTGCATGTTTTAAGTCTAACAAGACGCTACACAGGGGGAATATTTCATGTTATGCAACTCTTTGCAGTTTCTCATAGTTCCGGCAAAGGACAATATAAGTCTGGAAGTGAGCGTGAGTACTGTTTATAATAACAGAACTTTTCCATGCACATAGCCATTACTGCTGGGAGTATAGTCAACTTCTCTAAAAAAAAGAGACCACAGTGTTGAAATGCCTTACCGAGCCATCTCAATTAACTTTGGACAAAATGACCAGCCCAAATGAATAGGAGTTGTTAGACTAACTACATAACAGGATATTAATTTTGGAGGGTATTTCAACTGCTGTGCTGAAGGTATCCCAACATACACGCGGCCAAAGCCACAGACGGGCTCAAGAAAGACCGGCAAGCAACGAGATAACTCGATAACAATATACCGTAACAGATGCTACAGACACAGAGAGGGACCAATCCCAGTCTCGTATAGACTGATAGTGCCATATTAAGCTGAGCTGCTGTTTACTGCAAAAAGGGATTACCAAGTGAGTGATGTACTTAACTCCGATATCAAAACTTTTATTTACAATACTGGACTGCTTACTTCCCTTACCGCTACACTTGAAGTTTATAAGTGTGATTCAAAATGTTGGATACCCTGTGTTATTATTCAATTAAAGAATAGAGCTGAACAAAATGTATGTCAATACACGCTGCTTGAAGTATAGTATGGTATGTTCAAGATCTGAAACTTTCAATAAAGTTTGGACGAGAAACTTTGGTGATTCGACCCCAAAAACCAGTTTTTATTGTTGGGCTTATGGATAAAAATAGATGAGATTAACGTAAAAGAAGAAGATGCAAACTCAGGACCAGAGCACAATCTAGACGTAGGTTTTACTCTGAATAATTGCTTGCTTAGGAAACTCTCGTCCACATTAAAGTCCCCAAAGAATTATTTGAGGCTCAAAAATCGTTTGATATGACGAGGACGTTAGACTGTAGAACAGAAAAAGGCAATAAAAATTATCATAGCATCAAAAAGTGATGGAGGAGTCGGCGAATATTGCGAGGATAATAATTACCGGGGAGACAACTCTCTACTCTCTGCGCCAAAACGTGCAAGCAACTGCGCCCGGTACTCCCTAAGGTCTCCTAGATCTACAGAGCTAGCGAACTCAGCGCAGTGTGAGCGGGCCTGCGCAACACTGGTATGCGAGAGAGGGGGAGATAATTCCATTAGCGTCCCCTAAATGTGGTCTAACTGCCTGCAGAGTGTAGATCTAGTAACTTGCGCCAATATCTAAAATGGATTGAGTCCAAGGCCTTGGCAGCAGCCCTAGTAACAAACGGTTGTTATTGCGAGAATAATTATTACATTAACAGACGTTGATCATTCATACCTAATCTTGAGTTCCTTTTTTTCTGTTTTATACAGCATACTAAGCAATTATAAAGGATGATTTCTCTTTCATGCCAGAAAAAAACCCATTAGTTATAGCTAATTAATTTCCTAGGTTACTTCATCGTGGTTGATATAGCGTTTGTATGAAATAAATCTTAATCAAGTGTATAATGGAACTGAAGGGAATAAATTGTATTTATCCCTAGAAGCTGCGAGGGCAAAGAGCAAAATAATTTAGCAATCCCGGCCGCATTTTGTATAGTTTTGCCGACAAGAGCGGAGTAAAAAAGCAGCGCAAAGTTGAAATCTTTGAGCCCAGAAGGAGAGAGAGAGAAAGAGAGAGAGGAAGTTAGAGAAAGAGAGAGTTCGAGAGAGAGAGAGTTAGAGACAGATAGAGAGAGAGAGCGAGCGAGAGTTAGAGAGAAAATTTAGATAGAGAGACAAGAGACATGAAAAGGTACTGAGGGACATACAAAGAGACACATTATAACCAAGGAATATTCTGAGGAAGGTTGATAGAAATGAAGAGAGAAGGGGAAAGCAACAGCTGAACCAGTCTAAAACATCCTGTCTTGTGAAAGCAGAAAGGAGCCAATAAACGTTGCTTGTAGTTGTAGTGAGGTTGGGCTGGAACTGGAGAAGGTTGTACCCCCATACCCCAGGCAGTTTGTAGGGAAGACGTAGACTCAGATCAAATCTGTGCTCTGCGTAAAGGTGCCCCAGGCCTACTCTAGGAAGACCTAGACTTAGATCAGTTTGCTGTGTGTTAAGTGAGCAGTTCTTGGCGTGAGCAGTGTCAGGTTGTAGAACACTTTCATAAACCTCTCCAGTGTCAGAGCGGCGAGCCCACGCCCTGGGGCTGCAGACTCACAGGGTCCTCAAGATTGTGCGCACGTCATCCCAGAGGTCTCAGTTAGCCCAGATTGTTGACAGGCCCAGCCACCCACTAGAGGTTAGCTCATCAGCCCTGGTATTGAGGAGAGCCAATCTCTTTAGCTGCTTCTCTCGGGACGATAAGTTGTTTACCGTATCACATGTCCTGACTCTGTCTTCATAGTTTAGCATTCTTGTCATAGGCCATTACTTTGATGTTTTTCTTCTTTCTCTTCTCCTCTTTCAAATCCTTTTTATTCATCCGTTCCTATTTAGTTTCGCACTTTTGATTTATGTTGTCACTCGTTCTTAGCAATATTAATCTTTACAGTTTTCACTGTTTTCTTTACAAAAGTTTTTGTTTCATTTGAAAGTTCTGAATTTAACAAAATACAATTCTAATACAATGTCCATAAAACCAGGTGAAACTCTTTCATTAAACATATCATCGCCACAGGAGTTTAAAGCATTTAAAATACCACCTGAAAGGTAACACTAGAAACGAAATAGATATTTCAGAATAACATTAGCAATACAGTACAAGTTGTGTAATCTCTTTGCAAGGCAATCACTCAAATACCAAACTATAACTAAAAAGAACCCCTCTAAAAACAATAATTACAGCAACATCAACAACAACAACCGAAACAAAAAAGCGCTCATACGTTTCGTTGTAATTCATATCTCAATTTTAGAAGGGTAATAGTGGGACATGTATTTATGGTTTTCTGAAAATGTTAGTATCTACACATAATATTGATTCACGCATATCAAGTGTCTTGTATCTGTGATTACCTGTCCTTAACTTTTGAAATATTTTGTAGTCATAGAACAGCTTTCAATCTCTCGTTATTGACAAACCATCAGCCCTTTGCAAATAGCGGCCGTTTCATCACATCTAACCTCCTTACTTTTTCCAATACTCATGGCATTTGTACACACACCGGCACACCCACTAACTTTATGAAACAATTGACGCATCCAACTCTTTCAAATAATAATCTCATGAGCCCGAATGGTGATTCCACGCAGCTTTTTTTGCATTTGAATTTGCATCTTTATCAGTCAATTTCTTAGGAGCCAAAGTTCGAATTCTCTCTAGGTAACTTATCCAAACGTATTTAGTTTATTTTAACGTCCCGGAGCAATATTTTTATCTTCCTCTCTTTATCTGTATTTCTTTCTTCATCGTTCTCTCTCTCCCCCATTTTCTGACTACCGGTGGTGTCTCATTATTTTTCGCGTCATGGCTTTCTTATTTTTAAATTTTCATCTCCATGGTAATCCCCAAAGCTTAAAACTTTTTTTCTTTGTCTTCCCCGTATTTTTTGTTCTTTCTCTTTCTCTCCTTCCTTGCGAGTCTCAACTTATTGAATAATCTAGAGCTAATAGACCTTGACCTTTCTGATGCCCTTTCCATTTACCAGGCATCGCTTGTAGCCTAGGGGTGCGACCTCTTCATATCTTCATGAGAAAATCGTTTCCATGGGAGGATTTTTTCTTCCCTGTCTTCGGGAAAATCGGACACATTCTTTTACTTATTTACACAATTATGTTAGAAAAAGAAAACATTCAATTTGATTGAAACTCCCAGATGTTCTTGACACTACCTACCAATATTTTTTGTATACCAAGGTATAAAAAGTTGTGTTAAGTGCGCGTGTGTTTTTCTTGTTTTGGGTAAGGAGAAAACTCGGAACGCTCTTACGCAATTGCTTAAAGTACAATCATACAATCTGTATTCTATACATACAGACCTAGATCTAATGTACTATAGTATTAGGTTTGGTGGAAATGAACTGGCTGCATGGACAGATGAAGTTTGTATAAAAAGCTGGAAGTGGAATAGAAAGGAAAAAAGCCGTTGAAGGTTTTTTCTTTATAGCAGTAGCGATATAATAACAGTAGTTATAAACAATGGAATTGTTAATAGAGATCTAGATTATATGAATTAAATCGGCTCAAAACAAAAATAGTGCCCAATTATAATAATTGTCTACACCAAAAGTATCGATTAACATTTAAACTTTTTATTATAATCACGTCTTCAAAGAGTTTGGTATGCTGATCATTTGAAGTATGTAGTGTAAAAAATGGGCACAGTAGCATTTATTTTGTATTGAATTCTGTTATAGTCGGGAATTGAAAGCTTCTGTTCTTTTTCACTATTCTAAGCGTGTAAATCTTTTGAAAGCTATCCATTTTCTCAGCTATTTGAATGCAAAAACTTTACCATTTTTAAACTGCAACGACGGTGAATTTAGAACAAAAACATCTGAGATTACATTAGGGAGGAAAATGATATTCCCAAATCTATAGAGGCTGCTGGTACACTGAAAGTTTAGTCGAATAGCCGGGCCGTTCACTGTAGTTGTGAAGAACATCGATATTGACCAGCCGCCTGCCTGACGTAAACCTCAGTAGACAAGAGCCGGAGGCGAAGTTCGAGGTCCCGTCCTGATTCAATTGGGTACTATCGATTTAGCCTTTATTACCGATGGCCCTTTTATCAGTTGTGGCGGGGGACCGGCTGGGGTTTGAGTTTCTAAAGTACTCTTGGCCTAGGTTGCTTTATTACAGACCAAGTGTGACCTAAACATTAGGGTACCGATTGTCTTGTCCTCTGCAGCTAGAGGGACAACAGGTTGTCATCACTGTTGCTAGGCCAGCTGATGCCAGAAAATTACCGGCAACCAGCAATTTGTCATCTCTCTGTTTTCCTTAAGTTCACATGAGAAGACCTGACTTGCTGACTATAAACATGACGTCACGGGCTGTGTCAGTTCTTTACGTACCTAATCCTTTACAAATAGTTTTGGGAAAAATCTTTTTAGATGAGTATCAGAACCTACATTAAAACGTTGTTGTGGACTGGAGGTTTAGTCAACTTACTTCGTGTCTAAAGTCTTCAATATACAATGACAATTTTAGTCAAATTTGAATGCTTAGGTGGTGAGCAAAACCGGTTGTTAAAACGTTTGAAAGTAACAATATTGCGATATTCGACACAGTTGATTTTGGTATTTGATGTCAGAAGTTTGGTTCGAGTCGCTATCTTCTTCTCTTAAGTCTTTTATGCTCTTCATAACCCACACTTGCTCTCTCTTATTGAAAGTAAACGAAGAAGGCCCTAGTAAATTATACGATCAAATATTTACACGAACCAGGATTGACTCAGATGAAGTAAGAGATTTAAAAAATTCCTCAGTAAACCGTATTACTGTAGAGGAAAATAGCTGAAAATACTTGCCCTTAGTATAATTCAAACTCTCGACCCATTTTAATGTGATCCACTGCTAATTTGATACCGCAAACTTTTCAATCGTTAATTTTCACAAATTGTCACTTTTATCTTCAGTATTGGCGTGATTATTTAGGCTAAATTTTACACATAAGTAAATGTGTTCAATTGTAATGTTGTCCGCTTCCCAACTTCGTTTGTTACATTTTGCATTAAGCAGAATCTAGTTTTGAACTAAATCTGGTATCTAGGTTAAGTTTCTAAAACCTTACTTAAATCTACCTTATTTGTCAAGGTTTTAATCTATCTTGATCTAGAGTCTAGATAACGAACTAGAGTTTGGCGCAATTTTTCTTTCTTTTTAAGCTCTGATCGATGTGCTTTTTTCGTATTAGGATCCTCGTGACATGTTTTCTTCCATTTCAGCCTTAGGGCCTAAGCTCTGTTTATCACGACCTTGAATTAGCCCAATCAACATTTTCTTGATATTTTTGGTAGCAAAAGCAGCAAAAAGCGACAAAAAAGCATGTCAATTGTTTGAGTTGATCTGTCGAGTTATTCTTAACAGTTCAAAGAAAGGTGTTCAAAGATTTCATATGACCACGTACACAGGATTCAAAGAGATCACTTACCAATACCTTACTTGAACGCTTTATTTTCTGACAACGCTTCAATGGTTTTTATTGTTGTACATGTTTATATGGTCTAATACGTAATAAGTTTTTTTTTCTTCCAAGACATTTTTTTCTGATTACCCATTAAATATATCATGTTTCTCACTTTCAATATTACCGGAGTTCTAATTATTTTGTGATACTGACACACCATGACTAATAGCCGAACACTATTCAACTACAAACCAACCTTCACTGGGGTGTACGAAACAAATTAATCATTTTTTGTTTTCATTCTCTGCTTTTTTTTATTTCTCGTTCATATCCATTAATCATGAGCTGTTCAAAATCTTTTTCTTTACCTTTCTGTTATGCTATGCTTCTTTCTTCGGCTCCACGCCTTGATTCTGTGAACTTCGAGTTTTAACTCTACCGAGGACAAAGTGCAGTATCTCCCATGTGGTTTTTACTGCAGATACTTCTCTTTGATTGTACTTCGCAGAAGTGTAAGCCAAATTTTCAAATGGCCTCCTCATAACATTTACAAGTACAAGAACACATTAACACAATGAGTCTTTTCCGATAATAAAACTTAAAGAAATGGTAAAACGCAGTTAAAGAAATCATAAAATGTTCATTGCGGTTTATGGACACCCCACCCTCCTTTCGGCTGTCCTGTACATTGCTAGCGTATTCATATAATTATTCATTGACACTGTTCCTTTTCGTCTTGTCTTTTCTCTATTTGACTGTGTTTTTATCTGCCTATCTCTCTATCACTGACTGCCTTTGTCTATTTCAGTCACAGCCAATGGGACTTTTTGCCTGGGCTTTCTCGCTAATGCGAGTGAGTGCTGTTTGTCCGAGGGGGCTCTTAAAGTAATTTACTCGAGGGGTTTAGATCAGTGCTTTGGTTCTGTTGACACAGTAACCATATTAGAGGGCAAAGATCTAAGCCGAGGTTGTATTTGTAATAATGTCTATGCTTTACATCGAGTTTTGTTTTGGGCCGACCTGTACAGCCAAACTTTTGTTGACTTCTAACTTGTCCTAACTGAAGTAATAACCTGAATGAGATAGATCATTAGAGCTCTCCCGCTCCATTTTGTTATGTATAGGATGACAGACCTGTTGAGCTTGATGGGTTAGGCAGATATATATATATATATATATATATATATATATATAAAATAAAAGATAGATGGATAGATAAATCGATAGATAGATAGATAGGTAAGATAGATAGAAAGACGATTGATTTTTGAGAAAGTGCGAGTTATAGTAAAGAAAATGGGAAAGGAAGGTATATAAGCAGATGCCTCTGGAACGAGAAAAGAAGATAACGCAAAAAGAAAAAAAGAGAACCAGAGATAGTGACAGCCACATACACTGTGGCCTGGTGCCCTCTATGCTCCTGAAGACTAATGTCCACTAACGTGATCCCCCAAACACCTCTACTAGATTCTCGTATCTCGGCTACGCACGGATATAATCTGATGGAAAAGAAATCCTAACGCGGCCAAACAATATTTCTCTTTTTCTTAAGATTTATACACTGATACGTACTGTTCCAATTTTTTGCTAGATCTAGATTGCGAGTCCCTCGCGGTTGGCCTACTTGGTGAAGTAATTGGACTTTTTTTACGGTCAATCTGCGAGAAAAAAGTAGATAATTTCATTGATCTGAAATGCGTGGCCGTGCACGGAATGCGAGGAAGGGACTCGGCTGGACAAAGATTTATGGAGGCCCGAGATTATTCAATCAGTGGAAAGCCAATCTTGCAAAGCGCACAGAGAGGAAGAGACGCAGAAATCTGACAGATACAAACAACAGAAAAAAAGGAAATGTGGCTATAGTATGAATGTTAGTATGGGTCGGGTGATGATTAAAGCGGCTGCTGGTGCCTGTACTAAAACATTTATTGGACTTGGGTCGCTCTCCCGCGTATGATTCGGTATTTTATAGCGGAAAACACTGTAAGGAGATGATAAAACATATGAAGGTAGGCCATAGATTCTGGAAATCTTTACATATCTCACAGTGTAGAAGTCAGGTTACCCTCAACTCTTCGGTTTTTAGGGGGTGGAGATTGACAGAGGCCTATAAATTGCTACTTTTTTCATTTCTAATGATTTATGACACAAAATAAATGACGAAACAACACCAAACAAAGATAAAAATCCAATGTAAATAATCACAAATAATTTTCATACTTAATTGCTGGAATGGTGAAGCGTTAAAACTTAAGAATTCAAGTTAGGGAAACAATTATTGGAGATTTCGGTGTCTGTGGTATAAATGGAAACGTTGGTACTTGACTTGAATTTTGATAAAAAAAAATTCTTCTCGATATGAAAAAAAATTTAAGAACTAGAATCCTGACATGGATCAAGGGCACAGAGAAAACACAAAAAGTATGTTCATTTAAAACAAGAGAAAGGCAAAGAGACAGAATGGTGAAAAAGAAACTAGTGGTATTATGTAGATGAATGGCATTAGATTGGCATTAGATATAATGATAAAAAATTTGGGTCACAGCAAATTAAAAAAAATCGTCAACTAGTTTAATATCTTCATACAGAATGAAAATAATACAGTGTCTTTATACATGGAGATTCAACTTGAATGAAAACGTTGAAAAGAATACCACGATCATAAAATGAAAAAGGAATCACCCTAAAATGTGGGAAAATCCCTGGGACGGGTTGTGATACTCGAAAATTTGATGTAAAATACTTTAAAAATAGCAATATGTTTATATGTCGTCCTGATTCCTTTGTTATCTTTTTTGTTTAAAAGAGAAATAAGTGGCATATCTGCTCTCTATCACATTTATCCGTATAAGATTGTTCGTGGAGCCAACTTGTTTGTAATAAACCTTTTCCAATAAGACTAAACAAAACCTCAGCCATAAACTCTAATAAAGTAAATGAAATTCATTATCGACCAAAATTGCCAAATTGTGAAGATTAGAAAAAGTACGAGCTGGTCGCAAATTAGCTTGGCGAGGTTAAATTAGAGACCTTCAGGGGATCAATCCAAACAGCGGGCTTTCCCACTCGCAACCAATTAGAAAGCTGGACGGTGGCAGGAAAAGGCATGATGGTTTGACATCCGGTTTCTGGAAACTGCATGAGGTGACATCAGGTGGCTGGAAGAGTTGTGAACGCATCGCTGATTGTTAGAGGCATGTGTTACAGACTCGACTCGAGAATCTGGAGCGCGCAGTCCTTCCTTTCTCGCGTGTACCCATCTCTAGTAGAGTGCTTACTATACGTTAATTCGGCTTGTAAACAAAATATTTTTTTCTTTATAAATGACTCGTATGAGAGCAAATGTTACTTATAATAGTATAATGTAACATTTGAAAGCTGGTATATTTTACGTGACAAAACTCTCTTCATCGCGTTTCTTAGACGCGCCAACAACCACAACCCTACCAAGCACATTCATCATAACTTTTTAAATGGTTTCATCCTAATCCAGAGAAATCATCGGTTGATTTTCCGCTCTTAATGGAAAGCAAATGTTAGGAAATTCTTAAAAACATGGATGCAACCTGCAAAAATTGAACTATGCATAGAAATTTATCTTCAACCAATCTCTGTATTCACATCCATCCTTCCGTGTACCTTATTGTTTAACAAGAAATGTTGTTAACACTCGTACTTACTGCTACTCAAAGTGGACTGAGTGTGTCCAGCCATCGTGCAGTTTTTCCACTAGTGTTCACTTTGTATCCTGATGACAATATCTGTGATGTAACGATGTAGTGGTCAAATTGTTCTCTAATGAAAATATCTGTGCTGCGACTGCGCAGTTCATTTTGTAATCTGATGACTTTTTCTGTGCTGTGACTATACAGTGTCCACTTTGTACTTTGATGAATTTATCTGTGCTGTGACAATAGTGTCCACTTTGTACTCTGATGACTTTATCTGTGCTGTGCCTACACAGTGTCCACTTTGTACTTTGATGACTTTATCTGTGCTGTGACTATACAGTATCCACTTTGTACTCTGATGAATTTATCTGTACTGTGACTATACAGTGTCCACTTTGCACTTTGATGAATTTATCTGTGCTGTGGCGATGCAACCGGAGATGACGATGATTTGGTGCGGGGGGATGAGTTATTTCTCCAAACGCATGTCAAAATACAGGCTATATACGGACTGTTGAGCAAGACAAAACGTGTCAACTTTAAAAGTATAACGATAATTTGAGAATTATTTATGATGTGGAGAACATTGTTATAGTGTGTCCTCTAAAGTAAAAAAAAATAAAATTAAAAAAAAACACCTTGGTCATGGCTCTGCTATGTTTAGATTTTGAAAAATCGTTCATAAAACTGTGGAAATAAGCGTTAGACATTATTTCTCTACCAAATAACCTTATATTTCTGTATGGAATAGTCTAGACGAATTGACAAATGATGAAGTTTATGATACTGTTGAAAATTTCAATTTTTAGTTCTAGAATTTCCTAACCCGTTGGGTTTGTCTCTCCTACCACCCTCCCCGAAAAAATGTCTACTTGCTGCACACGTGGAAGAAGCAGAAACTGTTTTGAAAACGCTTTAGATAATACTTATGCATCTTCTGTCCATTAAAACATGAAATTGGGGATTCCTATCTATTTTGTAGGCACTACCACGTGACTGCCGGGCGAAGCAGAGTTCTAATCATAGCTCTTTCCCTCTACCAAACGCTGTCGCTCAATTCCACAAGCCGGTACTTAGCGAACAGAGCAGGAAGGTGGTTTACTTACCTCTCGAAATAGACGACAAGCGGTGATGAAAAACTGCCACAGCTAAGCTGTAAACAAAAATATACGTAATTGTATTTTTAAGCACTAAAAATTTCTGTTATTATGTCTGCGGCTGACATTTGCGCATCACGTTAGAACTGAGTGACGGTCCCGACTCTTTTCTTGTATTTGAGACCTTTAGCACACTCACCGTGTCTCAATACGCGTACGCGAAAATCGGAAAAGCAGATTGAGAAACTATAAAAATAATGAAACCAGT
>BMAT01005607.1:18182-30970 GCA_019649035.1 Elysia marginata | reverse complement strand
TTTCACGTACGCGTAGTGAGACACGGTGCGAGTGCTAAAGGTCTCTATTATTACACAGTGAACTTGGATGTTATTAGCAAGAAACCAAAATGACAAACTTTGAAAGCATGTTCTTTATATCTTTGTGTCTAAAGAACCGCCAAAAAAATTTCACGGAACTCTCTTGACATAATAGAGGACAAAATAAATTTGTTCTACCCCCGAGAAAAAACAGCATGACAAAAACAGCAAAATCTCGCTACCTAAAATCATAATAGCAGTCGGTAAATATCTTCTTTCAGATCCTCACTTCTGAGTCTTTATTTTCTTATCTCTCATTCCATCGGTGTCCTTGGTTGTCCATGTTTCTCACTCGATTATAATACACATAATGAGAGCAAAATACTGTAGATATAACAGACTTCCTAAGACAGAGATTGTATAAACAATAATGAGCATAAACTCCGCAGTTTTCATACGAGTTTTTGTGCGTTTGACTGAATTTGGTTTTGAAAAAAAAAAACAGCCAAGAACATTGTATTGCTTTTGTAAACTATTTGATTTAATTTCGTCGCTGCAAATTTGAAATGAATGAAATGTTTTCACGATTTATGTTTTTTATGTTATTTTTCTTGAAATAACTTTTGCCCGCAGTTATTTGAAAACGGTATTTTTATTAGTTTTCTTCTCAGGATCTTCCTGCTTTAGGAATGCCTCGTGCTAAACCTGAACACGTAACTATTAAGCTCGCTACATCCGTGGAGGTAGTAGAGAAAACAGGACTTTTCGCTTTAGTAAAACTTCCCCAGCTCAGCTCTGGCCTAGCTCCAGCCTACCACTTTGTCCAACTGCCAGATGTCGTTTTATTTCGGCTGGAAAATATTTCGTCTTTTTTATCTTATGTAATAAGACACTACCGAAGAATGGCATCTTTTTCTTCCTCGTGCTCTTTGTTTATTTCGGCTGGATTAGCTTTTATTCCACCTTTCCCCTTTCCATAAGAGAATTGCTTTATAAATGATCGTGTTTTAGCCTTTTTTCCCCTTCCTTAGCTTCATCTTAAAAATTTTACTCTTCCACTGTAGCTTATCGCCTACTGTCTTTTAGAGAGGAACATAAATCGAGAAATTCTGACGGTAATTTTATCTTTTTGTCAATCTCTTAGCGAAATTGCTAGCTTTGAAGCAAGATTGTAGCATGCTGTATTAAAGCGTGTAGAGAGGATGGATTGCCGCCAACTCCGAGAAGACGCTGTACTGTGTTTTGATCAGTCCTGTGGTTTCATTTATTTAAAAACAAATCCGCAAACTAATGCATATTTTCATGGAAGACAAAAGATTTTTTGAGCCATAAAATTTCTTTACAAGAGAACGACAAGAATAGATTTATTGTGCTCAATACAGCGGCATTTGAGCAAAGGACAGAAAAATCTTTGGTGGGCGGGAAAATTCATGGCAATCCAAAACTGTTTGTTTCTTGATAATGATGCAAATAAGAAAAAGAAACATGCCCGTTTGCATTATCTTCGAGCATGATGATTATTGTTGCTGTTGTTAGTTTGTAGTCGTCCAAATTAATGGGTTTGGCGAGAGCCTACCGTTGAATTAGAAAAAAAAATCTGATCATCTCAATATTCTGCAGTAAAAGTCTAAGTTCGTAAAATTTTTAATATTTTAATACAGATGTATTATGTACAAAAGCAATATATGCCCTTTCTGTAGTTCAAAAAATTAATATAATGCACAATTCCATTTTATCTATTGTTAGCTTCTGTAGAGGAATATCTAATGATGAAAGCCATTTTTTAAAAACTTATCATAGTTCTTCAAAAAAATGAAGTTTTTTAATCGACAAAATTTACACACCTGGCATCCTCTATTCCCCTATTGACAGCCAAAGAGCACTAGCGCAGTGTAGTGTACTTAGTCTTTCTCTGTGGACATACTTGCATAGAAATGTGAGGTGTTTTGTAAATCATGCTTAGAAGTGTATCTAGCTTTACGTTTCTCATTTTCCTGAATCTATAACTTTATGCTGAAAGAAACTTTTGATTTTCTTAAACTTATTTGCAAAGTCTATTTTTGCATGAAAGTAATAACACTACAGTCCAGATGAGCTCTAATGGTAAAATTGAATTCTATTGAAGTATAAATAGGTAGGTTCAACAGAGGTCCTTGCAGTCTAGTTTTTAGTGCCACCAAACAAAGCCCAGGTACGATTCAAAAGCCCATTCTGTGATACACTGAGGGGTTCGAACACGACATGAACAACACCGACCCCCAGTTTGAATGTGGATGGTTTAAGCCTAGGCCAACATTAACAATGTTGCTCACACAATTACTCGTATATGTATGTAAGGGGATACAAGATGAATCGAATATGTTGCAAGTTAATTTTCTCACACACAAAAAATTCACCAAGAAAGACGCCACGTCTATCACTATCTATGACAAAATTCAGGTGTAGATAATTTTCTCGCATTTTGCCAATCATTTGAGTTGATTAACCTATGACATTATACTAAACGCGACACACGACACAGCGCCCACAGCTGTAGGGTGCGAGTAGCGCGACACACGCCACTGCACCCACAGATGTAGGGTGCGAGCTAGACCATCACACAGTGTGATTGTCTAGGGTGCGAGTAACGCGACACACGACACAGCGCCCACAGCTTTAGGGTGCCAGTAACGCGACACAAATCACAGCGCCCAAAGCTTTAGGGTGCGAGTAACACGACACACGACACAGCGCCCACAGCTTTTAGGGTGCGAGTAATGCGACACACGACACGTCACCCACACCTTTAGGGTGCGAGTAACGCGACACACGACACGTCACCCACACCTTTAGGGTGCATGTAACGCGACTCACGACACAGCGTCCACAGCTTTTGGGTGCGAGTAACACGACACACGACACGTCACATACATTTTGGAGTCAAACACATGAAAAATTGTAGAGAACATGACAACAAAATAGAATTCTTTTTGAGGGGGTGGCGGCGGGAGTGAAACTATATTAACGGGGAATAATTGATTCTTATATTAGTACAGGAAAGGCATACATCTATCATCGCAATTTCTTCTTTAGAGGGAAGTGGAAAAAAACCCACACATTATGTAAAAAATGTCACTTTTTTCCTGTTCCGTGGAAAGGGAAATAATAATTTACCAGCAAACGTTGATCTGTTCTGTTCTGGGAGTGGCAGATAAAAAGATAACGAGCTATTGATTAGAGTTAACTCCTTTGCTGCGAGTTTCAAGTAATCAATTTTCTTGCAATTTACAAGAGAGCAATCAAAAATTGTTTCTGACATTATTCTTATCCTAATAAAAATTGCAAGGCTTGATGAAACGGCGCTAATAGTAAAAAAACTTTTACTTTCTTTTTAAAAATATGTTTTTTTGAAGGGCAACTTTTAATTTATATACCGCCTGCCATTAAAAAGACAGCACCGCTTTATTGCCGTTTATAATTGGAACTTATTAACAGCGAACTCAAAGTTCAACCGTTCAACATTCTTGAACACAATTTTTTCTTCTTTCTATACTCAATCGTTATCAAAAGGGGCCAAGAAATGGCATTCACGGTGAGTCAGTACGGAAGTCTGTGTCAGTAGGAAGACCAGGATAGTGTATTAATCTGCGCTGTTTCCTCAGACACACTGTTCTCTTATTTTAAAAACTATCCATAAATTATTGGTCAATCATTCCCCTATCACAGTGGTCAATATTGGTCAATCATTCCCCTGTCACTGCGTTCAATATTGGTCAAACATTCCCCTATCCTATCAAGCTTTCAATGTTGATCAATCATTCCCTTATCAAGCGGTCAATATTGGTCAATCATTCCCCTATCAAGCATTCAATATTGGTCAATTATTCTCCTATCACAGCGGTCAATATTAGTCAATCGTTCCCCTATCACAGAGGTTAATATTGGTCAATCTTTCCCCTATCACTGCGTTCAATATTGGTCAAACATTCCCCTATCCTATCAAGCTTTCAATATTGATCAATCATTCCCCTATCAAGCGGTCAATATTGGTCAATCATTCCCCTGTCACAGCGATCAATATTGGTCAATCATTCCCCTATCAAGCATTCACTATTGGTCAATCATTCCCCTATTACAGGGGTCAATATTGGTCAATCGTTCCCCCATCACAGTGGTCAGTATTGGTCAATCTTTCCCCTATCACAGCGGTTAAAATTCCAGCTACAACAGCAGGATTGGCAGCACTACGTAGCTATCACGTAGATCTGGGACTGCAGACAGTGGGGTTCTCACAGCCCACACCGCAGCTACGTTCTGTTTAATCCTTACGGCACGTAAGATGGATTCTGCGAAACCAAGAAAAACAGTAATCTCAACAACATAATATGATAAATGACAACTTTTTAAAAGAAAATAAACGAATTATTGATCTTTTTACAATTACCTAATGTATCTGCACCCCCTCCCCTCTCCCCCTCATTTTGTGTGTATTTCTGACCAGCTTTGCCGCTGTATGGCAAGCATCCTTTCCGGAAAACCCCTTCAAGTTACAAAGTGACCGTAGGTCAGACAGCGGTGCTTCGGTGTGCCCCAACCAACCTGGAGGGCAGGATGGTACGTCTACTTCTGAACTTGCACGCCCGTCACCCCATCAATGCAACTTGTATAGGAAAAAATACGATTGTAACCAGAATCAGCGTAATTATTGATCCAAATGTTCTGTGTAGTATATAGCGTTCGCCTTTAGAAGTAGGAAGTAGTCGCAGATATTCATGTCATCGCTTTGTTCATATCTTTTATCATAGATACTTCGTTAAGGAAATATTTATGACAAATCTATCATAATATTTTTGCTATTCCAAAATTGTCTTGTTTATCTTCCAAGTAAATGAAATAAATTTGTTGGCTTGTGAAAAATGCTTTGCATCTGTGATTTATCCCCACATTTCAATGAACCATGACCGACCACTGCAACTGAAAAGACTGAAGAGAATAGCTACAGCCACCAACAATCATGATTTTATCCACTGATTCTTTAGGTGATCTGGAAGCGAGTGACCGACTCGGAGCCGCTGACAGTCAACCTGGAATCGTTCTACAACACGGACCGTATCAAGGCTCAGCACATAACGCAAGAGAACCAGTGGAACCTTGTGATTGAAGACGTGAGACCTCAGGACGCCGGCATGTACGAGTGCCAGATCAGCTCCAAACAGAAAAACCTGCGCGAGTTTTTCACGCTTACAGTGATCGGTAAATATTGTTTGTGTACAAAATCTATCTATCTATCTATCTATCTATCTATCTATCTATCTATCTATCTATCTATTTGTCATATTAACCTAAATTTCATGCCTTGCAATGACTTCTAAGTTTTGGGCGGCTGCCCTCATCAGATGGCTGACTGGCCTGTGTTTACTAACATAACCGACGGGGTTGTGTTCAACAACAAAAAACTTTTTTTGTGCGCACAATGCCAAAAAATTCCTTTGCAGTTTAAAAGAACTTATTTTTCCAGTACAGCAAGTGTTCCTTCTAGGCAAAATGAAAGAGTCTGATCCTTGTCATATACGGTCTTGCTTTTTTTAAATCTGCTTTTAATGTTCTAGCTTGAAGGATGACTTGTGTTGGTTAAACCTGGTCTTAAAAGTATTTTCAATAAGTCTTAGAGGTGTTTTTGTTTATTTGTTGTTGTCTCCGTTCCAGTGCCTTATAGACGATGCATTTAGCGAGATTTTTTTTGTTGGCACAAAGTGCACGTTGCTGCTGTTATTACTAGTCCCTTTTCATGACGGTACTGTTAATTTCTTGTTGTGGTTCTGATTTCTTTGATTGACAGTGAGCAGGCAGCTTCAGCTGACTTCCTAGTGTTTCCATTGAAGATTTTGTGTAGGCTGTTTGTCTTTGGAAAATGGTGGCCAACCATGGAGAAAAAGATCTCTGCAACGTAGTTTCCATGTTGACACACTGTCGCTTGCTGAATGGAGGGTTTGAACCTGGTTATTTTGATAATTCTTTCCTGTTTGTATTCTTTTTTTTTCTCTCTAGTCTCCTCTTTTTCTTTAGTAAGTTGAAAGGTTTGAGGGAATCCGCCTTTTTTGAACTGTGTAAATATAGGAGGGGGGGGGGGGCGTGGTTGAACATTTCTTCGTGTTTCGAATATGTGTTTATTTTGTCATGATGCCTCTTATTTAGTTTTTAAATACAGCAGGATGGTGGTTGTTGCATTTTGAATGTAACTACGTTTTGTTTGGTTTCTTGTAGGGTTTGTTCGAGCCTTGCTTCATATTCAGTGTTATATCGAGGAAAAAAACCAGTCTTTTTTTAGCTTCGGTTGTTATCTTAAGACCGCGGTCTTGAAATACCTTGCATTTTTTTCATGTTTTTTGCTTGCCTGGGTGTGAAACTGTGAGTCGGCAATCTGCTTATCCATAATCTCTGTAGAGGTTCATATTGGCATCAATATCTTTTGGCGTGGACAGTAAAAAGTAGCGTGCAAGCTTCAATGTATCGCCCGTCATAGCTTTCCATAATGACATGTAAGTTGGATGTTTTCTTACGCCAGGGTGTGTTGTTGTGGCAGAGAGAGGTCTGCTCAGTGGGTTTCATATTGCGTCCTTTATCTTCACTTATGGCCATGCGCTGGGAGACAAAATCCAAAGCTTTAACGAGAAGATGGATAGAGAGGTAGCTTTGCAGTCTATACCTGTCTGCCTGTCTGTCTGTCAGGTTTTATGAAACTTCGAGGCCATTGCAAGACGTACATAGAACTTAAAATCATGACAGATGGTACAAATAATTTTTTTTTACATTTAATATTTTTATGCTTTTATGATAGAGGTCTTTGCTATTCATTTTACTATAGTTAAAAACTTACAAAATCTATCAATCTATCTATCTATCTATCTATCTATCTATCTATCTATCTATCTATCTATCTATCTATCTATCTATCTATCTATCTATCTTTCTATCTATCTATCTATTCATCCATCTATCTTTCTACCTATCTTTCTATCTATCTATCTATCTATCATTTTTCTATCTGAAATCGGCTTTCACAGTGTCTTCATACGCATTTAATATACACCGAATTAATCTCGTCCTTAGAAATCGCCGCCTCAGTTTATATCTGTCGTATCGTCATTTTAATAAAAAAAAAGCTGGCACCAATTTTGACATCTAGGAAGCATGATTCATATGCTATAAAAATTTGCAACCAGTGGAGCAGAAAATAAAAGTTTTTTTTTCCCAGCTATTGTATCTCCAACGTTTACAAAAATTTTAATTTGCATTTATTTTATGTTCAAAGCAAGAAGAAAATCAAATTTTCAAGGTCTACCTCCAAAACTTTTCTTTGTTCTATTTCCAACAGAACAGCTTAAAAGCAATTTGCATCAAAATTATAAAAAATAGGGCGAATCAAACTTGCGTTTTTCGCATAAAAATCATTCCTCTCACTGCTACAAGGTCTGAAGTTTTCCGAAATGTTTTGGTTCTAAAAGACAAACAGTTACTTTAAAACGCGTCACAATTTAGAGATACAAAACTTATATATTGACAAAATTGCTTAAGAGGATCCACAACATTTTGTAAATTGAAGCATTAGTCATGAAAACAGGTGAAAACATCAACATCAATTTTTCGTTTGTTTTTTTATCTCTCAATTATTTGAATGAGACACAAAATTCTTTTTTGGAATAATTATGTTTTACATGATAACATTTACTATCATTTGATCTCATTGTTTATTATACAAACAGATGAACTAAAACAACGAGATTAAAATATAGAAGGCAATTTTCTCAAAACTGTTTTATAGAGATACAACAAGTGTTAACTTAGGCGACGAACTGTTATCAACTTTTCCAGCCATTACCGACCCATTTTCTAGACAATAATCAGCGCTTACTCTTTTTATTTTGTTGTACAGGTTCAGAGATAGAGGAAGAGACGACTCTAGCGGCCAAAGAAGGTATCCACCTTATTTTAATTATCTACTTTCATCCTCTTTTTTTCAGCGCTATGAAATTTTCCCATGTTCATCATGTTCTCCTAATTCATCTATAGTTTTTAAAAAATGGAAACCACTTTAGGCTCTTATCAAAGAAAAACCGGACAAATTCTATGACAAAAATCACAATCGGATATCTTGTCATAAAGCGATTAAAATAACACTGCTGATACTTGTTTTCGGTAAAATAAAAAAAAATGAATAAAATCTTTGTGTTGTAACTTTTAAAACTATGTCGAGATTTTATTCTATTTATGAATCAAACAATAACAGAGGAACAAAGACATTTTAAACTTTTTGCATGTTCATCTGGCTATTTTATCAATTTCTCTGTAGCCGCAACTTCAAGTTTATATTTCTTCTGATTTAATTCTTTATTTTCTTCCGTATTTCTTGATCACTTTGATCTGTCTTCATACTTTTTTTTTACAAATCTCTATTTGTTGCAAATCATCCTTGATACACTACTTTATTTCATCCTCCTCTATCTCTCGCAACCACCTCCTTCATCTGTCTGGAACTTTTCTCTGTATGGAAATTTTCTCTGTCTAGAACTTCTCTCTGTCTGGAACTTTTCTCTGTCTGGAACTTTTCTCTGTCTGGAACTTTTCTCTGTCTGAAACTTTTCTCTGTCTGGAATTTACTCTGTCTGGAATTTTTCTCTGTAAGGAACTTTTCTCTGTCTGGAACTTTTCTCCGTCTGGAATTTTTCTCTGCCTGGAACTTTTCTCTGTCTGGAACTTCACTCTGTCTGGAACTTTTCTCTGTCTGGAACTTTTCTCAGCTTAACTACAGAACTCGCCATCTTTGACAGGTATTAGGGTGTCCGGTACCAAGTACGCCGAGAAAGGCGAGCGGATCAACCTGATCTGCAACGGAACGGGACAGTATCACCTGCCCACAGCCATCGATTGGTTCCTCAACGGCAACAAACTGACCAGTCGCGGCAGCAAGATCAAGATCAAGTGAGTACAACCTTGGCCTCCAGTTGGTGGCAACATGCTGGTACAGTCGTGTTTTGAACTCTTTTCGAGGTTTCTGTTGCCTCCAACAAAAATGACACCAGAAGACTCTTGCTTCACATGTTCTCATGCTAACGTCGTCATCTTGGATTTTTGTAACAAATGAAATCTGCTTAAAAACCTATAATTGTCATAACACATAAGATTTACTTTTTTCGTTTATTCAGACGGTCTACTTCTATAAGTCAAGAAAATTTTTCTTTGCCGCTGTTTGCTTGGGCAATTTTTCTGGAAATAGTAGGGCGGTTTTGACATTGTTAGGATAGTGGGTTACGATGCTTCATGATGATAGATCAAAATCGAGAGCGCTAGAATGATTGATGAACTGTGTTTTGTGTCACGTGGTGTCGCAGAACAATAGCATTCTTTAGGGGAAGGGGTAAACTTAGTTTGATCTGTTGATCTGCACTGGTAATTGTATGGACGCTATAGATCTACCATATGTGTGACAAACTTGTGTCTCTGTGAGTGTCAACAGATAACGACATCCCTAGGGTATGGTTATGGTGGTTTTATACTGCCAACCAATTTAGGATAGAGAATAAGAATAGGAACCTAGCGCGCCATTTCACGTGTGTTTTACATGTGTTTCTCTACGTGCGCAGGGACAACGTGGACGTGAGATCTAACACCGTGAGCAGCTACCTGGAGGTGAACGACGCGCAACTTACTGACGGTGGCCGATACGTTTGTCGTACGTCTCAGCTTCATATCGCATCCTTTACCGTCACCGTACTCAACTGTAAGTAACGCTGTTCAAAGTGTTCAAACCTAATTGAGAAAGTTCGGTCTTAAATGCTGACTTTTTGTGAATATTATCCTGCTCTTTGATGATGTGTACTCCATAATATACGAGACATGACTGAAACTTTTTGCCTTTCGTCCAATATTTTCTTCATTGATTGACATTTTTTTATCAAATGTGCAAACAAGTTTATAAAGTATTTAAAAGTGACACTTTCTAAACCACATGAACCCATAACATCACGTTCGTGATGGACCAAAGCGTTAGGCATTGTAATTTCCAAATGTTGTCCTACTAAAGGCCCCATAAGAACAAGAAACGACAAGAAAAATTGAAGCAACACGTGTGTATTGAATTTTAAAGAGCCAGGACATGATAAACGGCGCATGAAGCATGTCTGCCGTGATAAGTGTGTAGATAATTAGCTAGATGTGAACACAGTAAAAAGATGAGTTTAAAAATTGAAAGGCAACAGGTATTGTAATTTTCGGTCTCCCTCGGTATTTAGCCCCTTGTGTGTTGAAAACGATTTCCTTGCCTTTTTTTCGAGAATTTCTTTATCTATCTTTAAAATATGCCACTATCGGGTCGACGACTTTCAGAGATTTTAGATCGAATGTGGGCCCTCGTTGCGTTTTTATACAATGATTTACTTGTGATTTTTATTGGGAGCATCTTTAAAAGCTTTTGTACTATGAAACGCATCTAGTTGTTTTTCTAATCAAAGTTCTGGATTCCTGATAAAGATTTTGACCTGAATAATCTAGTATCAACAGTTAAGAAAAACTTTTACACCACTGCATTTTTATCTTCTTCCTCAGATGAAAAAGACAACAAGAAACGAGGTGAGTATTTATCCTGTATTTTGCTTTTAGGTTAAATCTTAACGGGAACTGTATTTGTGCTGCAAACTTATCTAGACCCCCAAAGTTAAATGAAAGATTTAGGTAAAATGGAGTTCATTATATGGTACTTGAAGAGTTAACTGATGTGATAAGAACTAAAGCGCATTTTGAACTATCTCACTTGAAACTACTGCCACTACAAAAAATCATTCAAACAATTATAGAAAATCTAAAAACTTTTCATCACCTTTCAGAAATCTTTATAAGTTTTACTTTGAGTTTAAAGTTCCAACATTACTGAATTTAATCTTATTTTTTTTCAACCTTCATTTTACTTCTCGTCCATCTGGACAGCCATCTTAGCCGTAGCCAAATTTGCATTTTTTCAGATTCCAGGTCATTTCAAAAATTGCAACTGTCGGCCGGACCTCTTTTTACAATCTTGCAGCCTGAATATCTTTAAAGCTGATACTATAGAAGCTACTTACACTAATGTTTTCTGCAAGTATCGTGTAACTCGGGACAGAACAAACTAATTTACATATTACACATGCTCAGCAAAAGGAAACGTAGCTTATGAAGTTTGCCTGCCGTCTCCATTTTGGTAAAAGAAATGAGCACTTTTAGAAGTTTAACTCTAACTTTTTTAGAAAAATATTCACAGTCACCAAATAGGCTGTTCTAATATATAAACAATAACGTCTTATTTCTATTTGGGTTTTTCTTGCTGACTCGGTCCAACTTTAATTCAAATTTATAAGAAAAAAGCAAAATAAAAAAAAAACATTCAAAGAAAAACCTAAACGCCTTGATAGAACTAGCCATTTTGTTGCAGGTACGGGTTTTCCCGAAGGTCCCGACTCGAGCTCTGGACACAAACGAAATCCGTTGAGAAAAGATGGCTTCTCATCAGACGACAAAAACAGCGCGCCTGCGCGACACACAGTTTCCGGTACAGTGTCGACTTGGCTGTTTGTTTCTCTTGTGATAGGGCTGCTTCGCCACTGGTTATTCCCGAGATGATATGACAACATCAACAGATCTTTTGTACACATGGAAATTGAAAACTCTTTAATTAATTATCTCAGCATGAACCAATGACTGTGTTACATAGACACAAATGTTTCATATGAATTCTAACAACAGATGTGGTAATTTCTCCCAGAAACTGTGGACATAATAAAGATAAACAGATAAATTTCTTCCTCAGTATCATTAAGTGGTAATGAAAGTTAATATGGGATCAAGCAAAACTTGAGTTGCCCTCCTCGTATCGTGTATAAACTGTGGTTGAGTGCAAGCCTGACTCCGCATCACGTCTACATCACTGTGGTATCATCTTCTTATCAGTGAGTTAACTAACTTGTAATACTAAGAACTTCTCTACATCACAGTTAGTTGTTTCTGAAGGTTCAAGAAGCTTACGATCTTCTTCACTCTATTAGTATTACTCCCTACATAAGGGTACTCAAAGAAACTCCTTCAACATCGAACGTGAGGAGAGGTATTCATCAGTGCGGTCCCAGAAAGTTCTTCAACATCGTCACTTCATGAATAGTATTCGCCGCTGTTGTGTAGGGGTACGCAGAAAGGTGAGGATGTGCAGTAAGTTTCTGTTAGGCAGGACAAGAGATAACATCGTCAGTACAATCACTATGTATATATCGCTGAGGTAGGATGGCATATATCAGCACCACCGCTCTACTACATTTGCACTCTCAGGTCTCTCCAATGTTGCAGCACTTTGTACACCCATCCTGTGACATGGCTCCATCAGCATTTTAAAGTGATGCAGCATCGTGAGAGCAACAAATTCAACAACGTAATGACAAACAAACAAAGCAGGGTTTTATACCATATCAACTACTGGTGTGGAGATGCAGAGATGCACGCAATGGGGGATCCAATGCATTGTATCCTCTAAATGTTGACACACGTGATCAGACCTAGGTAAGGAAGACCACTAGAGCTGTGAAATACATCTAGGGCGCTAAGTACAGAGCGATAGTGGTGATAAATCTTTCACACGGCAGGCTACAGGACACTCTGCTGAACTGACACAGTGAACGGTCAGGCTGAGATATTTGCTTACATTGTGGTATGTACTGGAATTTTATACCTGGGAGAACATCACTTCAAGTTTGAAACCTCCATCTCATGACAAATTGTGTTTCAGTCCAGAT
>BMAT01005602.1:105970-117269 GCA_019649035.1 Elysia marginata | reverse complement strand
TCAAACAGTGACCAGGGACCAAAACTGTGTGTAACCGGATAGACTCGAGACGACGGTGCAGTGTGTGGCTTTCGCAAGCAGACACAAGTCTTCCACGCTGCAAAAGGTAACTTTAGGATATGATGACTTTCTACTCCGAAAGCGGAATGGAGACCTCTGGGCTTATGACTGCTGAAGACCTTTCTAGGTGTCGTGAAAGTTATTTGTACGGATACCCCTGGGCAGGTATCAGTATGCACGCGAGAATTGGGACAGCCTGAAAAATAACTCCTTTGTGATTGTATTTGCGTTTGCTCAGCATCAACATAGCTGCAAGTGCAACAATTCAGTCGCTTTCAGTTTTCAATGCAATGTGTTGGAGTTTGATTACAAAATCTTCAACAATCTGAAAAACCTAGACCTATATCTTGATCTAGCAGACACACAAGTAGGAAGCACGGCAATTTCGCGGAATTAAATATTACACGACGAATTTGGGTGTCAGAGCCTGTCGACATTGACCTCTCAGCCCAGCCTCATTTGCATGACCGAGGATTTGGGCTAAAGACAATTATACGATAATTATGCTCAATAAGTTAGACCAACACTGCATTATAATGCACGGTGTCGACTAGTACAATTATTTTTCTTTACACTGAATAGTTACAAGCCTTCCTGCCGGCTGGGAGCCAAGGGTGGAAACTCAAGAACTTCTGGGTGATGAACAAAGGGAACCTGACGTCAATGAAAGGTTATGGGGACCTGGTAATAGCGGTGGGGGTCGTAAAGGTTCTCTTGAGAGTGGTAGCTTAGTACCACAGCTGTAACGATACAAATAAAAGAACAGCTCAGTTTGCTAAGTTTGAATGGATTTAGGCATCTGATTTACGAAGATAATTGTCTAATTGTCTACATTATGACTTTGTTAGTTGTGACTTTGTGGGTTGTGTCACTGGTGTCGTTTATTATATTGTTGAACTGCCTCAATATTGAGTAAAGTAGGAAAGCAGGAATTGAAAAGCTTAAAGAGTTAATTATTGTTTTTGAGGGGGGAGGGGATACTCGAGCTATAACACTGGTCCTTGCGATGGCTATATATTCAAGTTTTGGAGACCTCAGGTGGCAGCCGAAAACCTCTCGTAGCCACAGGAATATTTTTTTCCTACTGGGAGAATAGATTTTCGTTTGCCGCTGTTTCGTTTTTGAAAAATGGAAAGGGGGTGACACTGTTTAAAATAACAGAGAGACGCAAACAGGATATATTTTTTGTCGATTCAATGAGTTCTAACTGAACACTTCCTATAGATATTATAAGGCAAGAGCTCTGATACGATCTAGACGCTAATGACAACCGTCGCAATAATAACGTTGATTTTATCTGACTGTCTCTTCAACCTCTAAGAACGAAGGTTTCAAAGATGGCGTGAAGCATGATGAACATATCATTGCCTGATATACGGAATAACAGAGAGCAATGAACAGGGCTGTCCATGATGGCGAGAAGCATGATGAACATATCATTGCCTGATGTACGGGATAACACAGAGCAATGAACAGGGCTGTCCGTGAAACGACAAAAAGCTTTACAACCTGATCGGAGAATCAGCACTAGGAAAGCCTGATAGGACAATTTACACACTGCAGTCCCATTTCAAGAGATTTAGTCTTTGTTCTCACCGCATTCAAAACCTGTAATACACCAACATTCTTAGAAGCTCAGATGTCATTTTTGTTAAAATTTTGAAGTGAGTTGAAATAGTGAATGGATCTTTTTCAGGGACAAAGAATTCAAAAGAGAAACATGGACACTCAATAGACCACACACAGTGGCTGTTGCTACTGCCCCAAAAACAAAAAAAAAAAGAATTGTTAGCACTCGATAAAGCACTGAAGAGCAATTGAGAGAAAGATCCTAAGAATAAAATTGAATGATACAATCCCATGCCGAGACATAAGAGACAAGAAAGGATTTAAAGATGTGGTTGCATTTGCCACAAAACAAAAATGGAAGTGGGCTGGCCATGTCGCATGATTCGAAGAAAAGAGATGGACCAAAAGAATAACCAAATGGCAGCCAAGGAAAGAAACTGGAAAAATCACGAGGAAGACATGTTAAAAGGTGGCGAGACGATATCGTACATATGAAAGGCATCACAACAGGAAGAGACGCCAGGCAGCGGGACGAATGGAGGCGTGATGCAGAGGACTACATCTTGCAGTCAATGGACAGAGCCAATAGGATCCGAAGGTAGTAGGTAGGAAACCAGTAAAAATTAGTGAATTTCCCCGTCAGAACTATTTACGGCTGTTCATGATTCTGATATTACACCAAGCACCACAGTCAAATATCTCGGTGTATTCATTGATCATGGTTATGTTAGTAAATACCAAACAGTCAACCGAATCCGCACACAACGGGACAAACTAAAAGCAGTATCTGCAGTGTAAACTTTATGAAAGATAATGCATTTCGTTTTTCCACGGCAAAATTGTTGTGGTTTTTTATTGTTTTGTTTTGTTTTTTTTTCCTTGATCACGGTTATGTTAGTAAATACAAGTCATCCGAATCCGGACACAAATCTGCCCGGGACAAACTAAAAGCAGTATCTGCGGTGTAAACTTTTATGAAAGATACTGCATTTCGTTTGTCCACGGCAAAATTGTTGTGATTTTTTTGTTTGTTTATGTTTTGTTTTTTTTTTAATCAGAAAGGTCGGAAGCATTAGAAATTATATTTTGTAAACGAATTTTATCACAGCATCTGTACCCTCGATAATCATTTCAAAAAATCGACTACTGAAATTCGACTGCATACGGGCCTTTCCAAATGCATATTTGAAAGTTCTGCAAATGGTCCAAAACAGCGCAGCCAATTTGATTTTAAGGCACAAAAAGGGAGATCAGGTCACGCCCTTTTTTTTTTTTTTTAGAAAATCTGCACTTACTTTCAATTAAAAAAAGAGTAGAAGATCGGCATGATATGTAACCAATTTATTTATATTCAGGTACCATCTTATTTCATCGATTCCCTGCAATTTTAAAAATCAGGCATCCAACTCCGTTCATAACAAGATGAAATTTTATGATCAAAACCATCCAAAAGTTTAATACACAGTGGTGAAAGTCCATTTTATTTTCTTGGTATTTAAGTCTGGAAGAAGATCACCACCAGAGAGCCTAAATCATTACTCTCTTAAAAACAAAAACTTAAGATAGTAAACCAAAAAAACAAGTGTGGAAAACGTACATGATTGCAAGACTTCTGGTCAGGCTGCTTAGCTTGTCACATGTATATTTTAATGTAAAATGTAGGGATGATTCATGTCTGTAACATTTTTTTACTTTTATCTAAGCGCATAGAGCAAATTAGTTTTTATGTGAATATTCACAACAAAATGCCATTTTAAAAAAATATTTTAACATCATTATTATAATTATTATAATTATCATTATTATTATTATTATTATTATTATTATTATTATTATTATTATTATTATTTCTATTATTATTAATGTTGTTACTAATTATTACTAGTATTATTAAAATTATAATTAGTAGTAGTATTCTTATTATTATCAGGGTTATATTCATGTATAAATAAGGAGATCTTAACAATTTTTTTTCTTCCTTCCATTTTACAGGTGTTTCTTACCTACATTCCTACATATGTAAAGTCATGAGACTGCCTTCGGCGGTGTAGGACTCTAAACATATTTATTTATTATTATTATTACATTCCTTCATAAAACAATTTTGTCGTGTAACTATTACATGTGATGTTAGGGCTCCTTTGCCTTGATTTAATGGTGTAAGCAATTAGTAAGGAAGAAAAGTCTCGAAGTGAAATTTAAATACACATGACGTGACATTATGCTAGTTTTTGAATAGTTGAAAATTGATAATTTCATCGCACGACTCATTGAAATTTCCAAGTTTTAAGTTGCTCATTATTGCCTCGGCCTACTAATAAGCTCACCTTACAATTGGGACAAAGCAAGACGAGCTTCTCTATAAGATCTCTCTGCCCTCCCCTCTCTCTCTCTCATCATTTCCCCTCCTGATGGTCAACTCTATTCAGCTCTCTCCTCTCTCCCATAATCCTCTCACATTCCCTCTCTCCTCCCTTTCTCTTCTCGGTACCTCCTCTGTCCTCGTCATCCCCCTCCTCCTCCGCCGCTATCCTTCCCCCTCCTTCGTCGTCCTTTTCTCCTCTTTTACCATGCTCCTTCATCTTCCACAGTTTTCTTCTTGTCCTCACATAAACTCCAAATGCTTCCTCCATCTCCAACTCTCAACACACCTGCACACTCTTCGCCCCTGCTCCGCTTTCCTTAACCCAAATTTTTAAAGATCGTTTCTGTGGCTGCGATGGCTCGTAGTACAGTGTGAAATTTAACCCTCATAAAACTACACGTTTAAAAAAAATACGTAAAAAAATCACCAGCCTTTTCCCAAATTAAATGAGAAGTAGCCTGTCGTGAGTAATAAGATCACACATAACAGACTGTCCAATCACCTCATTCGGAAACAGCACTTTTCCTAACAGGAAATGTACCTTCCCAATTAGTTTGGCACCACAAACAGAGAAACGCCCTTTAGAGAGTTAGTAAACAAAACTAAATGTCTCGCAACCAATGAAAATAAGTCCGATGTCTCAAATGTCACATTACAAGGTGTTGAGGATTTAAACAAAGCATATTTCTAGCCATGACATCAGGCTTCGGCGCACTTTTTCTATTGGGCTAGGTTCCCTTAGCCCTCGACTATTCTAGTCTTACCACAGAGCAGTGGGTTGGGTCGTTTCTCGGGGGTCCTCCCCTAGTGAAAGCCTTCCCATATCAGCGCTGGTACCCCCAGGCAGGACTTTTCGGTACCCCTTTGCACAAAGTCTGTTAGAGCTGCGAGCCCAGCTTCCATTCCCCGCCACCTCCGACAATTGGCTGTACTAAACCAGCTTCTTGTGTAGGTCTTATGTGCCAAAAAGCAGGTCAAAGGATTGTCACGTCCTGGTCACTAAGGCCCATTCCCGAAAACTAAGCCCTCCTAAAAGTGCCGAGGTAGCCGGCACTCCATGGTCTCTCGGCAGACCGGTCCACCATGCCCGTTTGTACTCCCTCCCCCCTCTTACAGTCATATTCCTCCCACCTTTTAGAGCCCTACTTCTGCCCAGCTCGTAAAGTTGAAGTCCTAGTCCACCCAAAAATTTCAAAGTAATACCCCTCCCCCCTGTCTTTGGGGGGTCTAACTTCACGTCGAAAACGAATCAGTTGGAATACATGTACATTCCTCTAGGATGAAACTTAAGCTCTGAGTTTCACATTACGGACCGTAGCTATCACTCATAGTGACATTGGCAGTCGTTTCCATAGCAATCGAGTAAACCCATAAATACCATCTAATGTATTCCCCATGCATGATCGATATCTGACTGGTTTCATGTATTGAATGATTGGATGATAAAACATACCTACGGCAAAACGTTTCACCAACTGAAGAGCACGCCAGAAAGGATATTACAATCCTGATTATTCTGTTAGTGATTGGTATAACGAGAATGTTGCACAAATTTCGAGCCGTAAGCGACCGGACTACCACGTTGCAGCTTGCTACTTACACAGCTCTTTCTTGCGATACACAAAACCAAACTTTTGATAAGAATAGTTAGTTAATTTCAATACTGAACCATTAAACAAAGGCCAATCAGTGTCCAACTGACTATGCTGATCTAAAATGCCGCATTATATTGCCTCATGATTTAACAAGTGAGCATTTGTGATTTCAGTGCGAAATAAACAATAAACAAATAAGGAAGAAGCAAAACGCAATGTTTATCATAACCGTAACTTGCCCGGCTGCTCTTGATTGAAGTCTTGTGACGTTAAGTGTATTGATGACCTCTGCGTGAAACTGTTGGGGAGAAAGCTGGGTGTCTCAGCGCTGTCTATATATTTACGGTTGACAAGGACAGTTAAGACATCGATCTACCTTTAGCTTGAGGTCAACTGGCAAATTTGGTACTGGGGAGAAAAAATAATAGATTTTATAACGAAAAGGGTACTTTAATAATCGAAGTTATTGAGAAAAACGAGTAAAAAATACAATAGTACATTGTAAAATATTTCGAGCAAAGAGTGAGCATTTTGTTAAATCTGCAAGGTGCATCGAAAAATCGCATGTCTTATTTTACATTTATACATTTAACTTTAACCTAAAGAGCCACAAGTACTTATATCTCAAAAACTAACCCAACTCACGTTTTGACAATTACAATGCTTTAGAAAGATCATCAAAAGTGGGAAGTCCCAACCTGTACTCAGCCTGGCCGGGGTCCCTGGCAGAGTTGACATGCATTTAAAACGTGTCACTAATAATTGCAGTCATCAGGTGTTGATAATACCTGTATATAGGCTATACAAGCTTTAGGGTGTTTTGTGAATTAACGAAGGAAATTTTTTTATGAAAAGTAACGTTATATTGGTCATCTAAAATTTTCCTAAGCAGTATTATAACTTTAGAGCAAGTCAACAGTTAAGGTACATTTTTCTCAATGGAAGTAGAAATTTCACAATGAAAGATGTAAAAAAAAGTTTCATTAATCGTTTTAACTACATAAGCAGTGACTTGATGAGATTTAACAGCTAATTATTCCTGTTATTGACTAAGTCTATGAAACAATTTGTAAGGAAAAAAGAGGAAAGGAGGAGGGGGCAATAAATTTGTTAATGATAGCTAGCGGTTGTAATTACAAAAATAATACAGCGGCAAAGCTTAAGAAGGGTCAAAGTACAGTTTGGCTTAACCGCTATCCCTTGAGTATTCGTAGGCCTACTGACACAGGGTTGAAATGCTTCGAGATATCGCATCCTTTCAATGTGCTTTGGGTAAAATTTTGGCTTCCTCATCTCGACCCAGTTCTCGGCGACTTAGTTCAGTGACTGAGCTGGCTCTTTGAATATTATCTTGCGCGACTGTTGCCGGTCAGGTTTTTTCTTTGGATTTATGTAAAGTGTAGACTGAATAACAGAAACTGTATGCTTGTCTATAAGGCATTTGGCCATCTCTTGCCATTGTTTCTGGTGTAGAGATGTTAAGAATATTTCAAAGACCATAAAGGTTTGTGGGTGTAAGCCTTTGGGAGCAGTATTAGTGCAGGCTTTTTACGTTGAACATCACGACGAACGTAACATTATATTAAACTTTCAAAGCTTTTTTTTTCCTATTGGATGAGATGTAGCTTACATTTGTACCTCGTTTCATGGTATATTTCTCCGCGTTTGTTTTTTTTATGAAGCTAGCTAGCTGTCTGCTTAGATATATTGAGAAATCTCTGAAGTTGAATACATGTAGATCCACCGACTGCCCTTGTGTGTATATAACACGGTTCTTATGTAGGTTTACGAGAGAAACTTCGAGTCGAGTTTTTCTTTCTTCTTGTCCCTTTCAAAGTTTGTCCTTGCTCGTCTAAGCTGCTTGAAGCTGTTTATGCGGCTGGTTGTTCGTCTTTGAGAGTGGCGTAGCAATTGTATAATCTTGGTGCTTTAGGTCTTAAGTGAAGGTCCACTGTTTGCTTTCTGGAAATTTATGTGCTGTCATAACGCCCTTGCTGCGAGAGCTGGGGGAAGATTTAAAAAGTAGACCCTTATCTTGTTGCGGTGTGATAGGCATGGATTATATAACAATAAATGTTGTACTTGACTCCTGGACAGATCTTCACTCCCCTAAAACCTTTACATTTAGCTGGTTTTACTATTCTGATTGTCCCTTCATCAGTTTAAACTGTAAACGCTGTGATGGAAACTCAACATTTACCAATGCGATTAAGCTTCCTTGATTTTGACCTCTTTAGACCTGTGAACGAAATAACGGAGATCAACTCTACTTTTACAACACAAGACTAGTGCGGCGTTGTGGTTTAGCGGGTAGAAACTCGGCTCTTAGACCAAGTGGGTCTGAGGTTTGAGCTCTGTCTTGACAAGCCTGACTTCAGTCTTTCAGCGGAAATGAGTAGGCTACCCAGCTATAATGGGTAATGAAAGATCATGTCAGTCTACCAGAGAGTGGTCCGCTTTAACCGATGCTCCTCTGAACGTTCAGGGGGTAATGTGGTCGGTAATGTCTCCTGGGGGAATCTATTGAACCATCTATATAGGCTATCGCATATCACTGCACTACCGTAAACGGCCTGCAGAAAAAGCTCTTTCAGGCTTTCATCTATTCACAGAGCAACAAGTGAAGAGCCTAGCCTGGCGGCCTAGGATTGACGCGTTGAGGTGTTCTAGGCTGATTTAGGACGCCTCCGAATGTTTTTTTCTCCGTACATAAAGAACTGCGAGGAGAGGTCCAAACAAACGAAGATATATGAATCTGAAGCCACAGACTTAAAATATGAAATATCCATTGTCATTTGAAGCAAATTTTATACGAAATTATTAAACAGGCTGCTGGGAAAATCGGTTGATGCAGTGTTTAGGTCTACATTTTATAGTATGCAATTACAAGTTTTTCTTCGCTTATTAGGCTCAGTTAGACATATATCTGCATTTTAATTAAGTACCTCCAAATCATATTCGCAAGCGATTGTAACAAGGTACGTAGACCATAAAAGACTAAAAACGATGAAAATAATCAATCAAAAAGGATGGAATGCTCTGTTTTCTATATTGTTTACATGCGTATCAGCTAAGCAAGACCCTAGGTAACGTGGTGTCTTAACCTAATTTAAGAAAAAAACTGAATGACAGTCAACCAATCATTTAGTAAAATATCAGCTTAGAAAAGACTTTAGAATCTATTTTCTAGATCTAGAGTGAAATCGATAATTCAAATATAGAGTGCTAGATCTAGCTTTTCTACATATAATATTAGGAGTCTAATCTAGATCTAGATAGATTCTATAGCTATAGGCGTAGATTCTAGTCTAGTTTTAGAATCTAGATCTAGATTTACACTTTCCTGATGCTAGAGTAAGAGAAGGGAGGTTTGCCGACCGGGCTGAGGGAATGAAAACTCCAGTAGACTTTTGTAGGTAACTCTCTAAACCCCTGAAGCTAGTAAGAATGCTAAAGAGCTCCCTTAATGTCATTGACTGAGTTATTTTTGAAAGCCTGGACTCCATCGCGATGCTTGACTCCCATCAAAGGTTCAAACAAGACGAAGAATGGAAGGTTCAGAAAACATTCAATGAAGCAGACTGGGAGTACTGTTGGTTTTCTTAGCCTCTGTCGCTCTCTGTGATAAGAGCCTGTGATACTACGATTCGCTGTTGAAATCTTTAGGACATCTAGATAAAATCCTATAGATCTTTAGACAAAGCTTTCTTTCCTATCATCATTGATAAATTAACGTGCTAAATACTTACTTCTTTTTTATTTGATCTAGATCTAGCGAGACTAAATCTACGGAGACGTGATGTTACCTACAGAAGTCTATTGGAGTTTTCATTCCCGCGACCGGGCTTCTTCGCACCAGACTTTTAGTGCTAGTTGAGGTGTAATCGCCTGTAGACTGGGCTAGATAGAACCCACGGCGGTAGTCAAGATTAAAAATTTACAGGTAGAAATAAAATACAGGGTTAGCCAGTTAGATTGAAGCTAACTCTGTTGGTGTTTATCATTATGGTCAAGTTTTGATTACATGCGAACTTACACGATTTTAGTCCCTCCTTTTCAGAGTCTCTAGGTCGAAACCATCAAGCTAACGCTCGTCGCCTTGATAAACAAATTCACTGATTTTGTTTGAACATTCAGGACAAAGTAGAATATTATTTAAAACGCATTTTCGACGGGTGGGCCAGCTTATTCAAGATCCAGTGTTAAACATAGGGACTGTGAAATAAACTCAGACCCTATGACTTGGCCTTAAAACGGTCTCGCTCTGGGTATACTTAGGGCTGGTGGCTTCAACCCCGACCTCGGAGTTGCCTAAGTGACTCTTTTAGTTTTAAGCACATGCATTTCCTAGCAGCTGTACTCTTTGAAAACCCAACCCATGCACGTATCATACACCTCCTACACACGCACGCAATTCTACGACTTCGACACACTCAAAGTTGTATCACTGGGACTAAGTGGTATTAAAAAAAAAACTCGCATGAGTTCTGGATCTTGACGTAAACAAAATGATACATGAAACTTATAATGATCTTTAAGTTGAGTTCTTAGTACAGGTGGGACAATAATGAGGATTCAACATGTACTTCGCTGTAATAGGTCGCCCCAAAACACAATTTAAAATAAAATACAGGGAATTATATAACATCTACTAATCTTGGGGTTTGGCGGCCTAGGCCCGGGAATATTTTCGCCAAGGTGTATAATCAATTATCGATAAGACAAGATAGATTAACTTATCCCGCAGGAAATGGATCTTTACAAATGCACGTAACATAATAATATATACACAGTATTCCCTTTTATTAATGAAGCTCTAAACGGAAATCTTGCCACGAACTAAATTTCGTTTGTATGACGTCATACAAGTTCATGCCTTCAGAGGATATCATGATTAACGGTGTTAAAGGCTAGCCGTCAAACATCAAAAAAGGGTAACACAGTTAAGTTTGATTGTTGAACGAATAACCAAATAGTGTATAAGGTTTAATTTAAACTTACCTCGTCGTCTCCATACCAGATAGTGTGGCACGTCTGTTCTAGGGGGCATGATACGAGACAAACCAGTCAGGTTTGGTCTTAGACAATTGCGGTACAGAGATGCCATCTTGGAAAAGAAAGGCTTGAAGGCTAGAGATTACATGGAGGCTTAGCGTGCCCGCTCACCAAGTCGCCAGCCAACCAGATCTTAGCGCAAAGCCGTTACCTATGCCTATGTTCTTTCTGTCTGTTGATATGGCAAGGCTATGTAGAAAGCAGAGCAGCCAAAGACTATTTTATTGTTCCAATTTTGTTTTTGTTGGATTCAACAGAGAGAGGCAGAGAGGAGATAAGACACAAAGAGGGGAGAAAGAGACGGAAAGAAATGAAACACACACACACACCACCGGAGAGAGACTGGCAGATAAACAGAATAGCTTATAAATGAGATAAATGGATTGTACCAATACATTGAACACGGAAGTAATAAATGAACTATGCCAATAGTTAAAGGGGAGATAGAGACGTAAAGACGAAAAAACACACCTAACCACAAACACACAGAGGGAGAGAGAGAGGGAGGCAGACAGAAAGTCAGGCAGAGAAAAAGAAAGAAAGATAAAAAGAAAGGTAGAAAGAAAGACTGCCTGGATAGATTGGGAAAGCGGAAGAAAGACAAAGACATACATTTATAAACACAGAGATAGAAAGAGAGAGAGAGAGAGAGAGA
>BMAT01005602.1:73696-97425 GCA_019649035.1 Elysia marginata | reverse complement strand
GAGAGAGAGATAGAAAAGGCTGAGGATGAAAAAAGACAATGAATAGGACAATACTCCAAAACATAACATGTAATTTTTTTATTTGTCCCGTCGTCCAGGAGGTAAGTTTCAACGCTACCAGAAAACAAACCATTGCGCATTTTACACAATGTATTTCAAAAGCCAAATATCTCCTCCGGAGCTAAGCCTAATTTTTCTAAATAATAGTAACACGGCTAACCTTATTAATTAATGTTTTTATGATCGGAAATTGTTGGCATCTCCCCCAAATGTGAACGCAACCCTATAACACTTCTGTTAAGAAAACTGACCGTTTGGTACTGCTATAATAGAGCACGGACGTGCCAATAAATCGAAAATAGAATAGGACAACTTAGTATAGGAGTAGTATTTGCGTGTAAGTATCAGTTAAGTAAACTGTGTACAAAATTACTTCGTCTAATTACCAAATATTGTTGTATAGGTTCAAGTGGACTAATTAAAATACAAATAAGCTCAGGTACCAATTGAACCACACAAACATTTGTCAAACCAGTTGATCTTACTCAAGCCATTTCTCTCCAAGAGCCAGACAAACCTGAATTAAACCAGTTGATCTCTCTGAAGTTTATTTCTATCCAATCTTCAGACGAAACTTAATTAAACCAGTTGATTACACCCACTATCCTTTCTCTCTAATCACTAGACAGACTTTAATGAAACCAGATGACCCTACTTAATTTGTTTCTCTCCAAGCGCCAGATAAACCTAAGTAAACCAAACTAAGAATTGTTTAGTAAGGTAAATATTCCAGCTATAAGGGAACAGACGAAACAAGTAAGCTATCGGTTTTACGTCTTCACCAAATAAAAAAACTATAAGGCACTTGTTGTAGAGCCAATAACTTACTAGTTTTGTCTGTACTCTTCGGGCTTGAGTATTGACCTTATTTGCTTATCTGCAGCTCTACTGCGACTCTTGTTTAATTTTCACTTAATTAAACCCCTTGATCACTCTCTCCTTCATTTCTCTAGCTCAAAGCGCTATCATTCTAAATCTATAATTATTCCGTACTTTTGTTCTAGATTCCACAATTCATTCATTAGAATCTATTAACAAGAAGTTATACTCATAATACCTTTGAAAAAAATATTGGTCTTTTTCTTCGCTCGGCTGTGGCACTTAAAAAACAAAGCATTACCAGTGCCTTGTTGTGCTTTAAAAACGTTTTGCATTGATGTTTTCGTACAGTATACTGTGTTTCTTTGTTTTTCAATGGAATGTAAATGATTGTTTTGTTAATGTAAATAAGCTCGTAAAGGACAAAAAAAAATCTTGAATCTTGATTTTATCACTAGGCTAATGTGGTTAGTAAGCTTACAAATTTTAGGTTAGTCTAAACTGGCTTACAAGGTTATGTCTGCGCTTTGGTTTTGGGTAGACTTTAACTTTAGGACACTTTCAATTCATTTCGTTTCACCCTGCAACTTGCTGGCTTAATTTAACAGAACTGCTGATACCCCGGTTAGTACGCCTAGCCCCAACATTCCTAGTGCGCAGCAAATAATCATCTATCCCACTAGTTTATGTGTTACACTTACAGGTCCCCTCCCACATCCCTTTTTACCTGTCTTTTCCTCAACCTTTTTCAAAGCCGCCGATTTAATTAACATTACTTATTATCCTTATTCTTTACTCTTTTGAAGACATTGTGCCCTCTCATAATGCAATTGTGGAAAGATTTCCACACTGGGGTACCACCCTGACTAAGCCTAAGCTTCATCGTGCATGATAACAAATTCAATCTGGTGTTAAGGAATATAAAGGGGATATAAGAAATTAGATGCATTATTTTTTATTTTGACAGTCTTTTGAGACGAAATCAAGGGTAATGAAAAATAATATCTTATTAAAATGAAAAAGTAGCACCATCGTGTGAAAATCCTGCCGTAACGGTTCAATAACTTTTTTCCTTGGTAAAAATGTCTGTGAGAGTCAATCTTGTTGGATTATTATGATTCTGTTGGGCTGAGACTGAGAGAGACTAAGAATTTTCTAGATCGAGATTTAAGTAAGTACCAAAGTAGCTCACGAATAAGCTCGTAATCTAGATCTAGGTCCAAATCTATGACATGCTTTTTACAATACGCTATGGCTACAACACCTCCAACAGTTTTTAAACAAGACCTCTGACGCAATTTTAGTTTGAATTTTCACCTAACTCTCCACTGCAAACTTTGTTTACACAATAGGGAGTCGTCTTCTTGAGCATCCCGACCAGTCACGTGAGCTCCAGAACGTATTTTCATTGATCGATTCAGTGAAGAGGCTCAACGCTTTCGCATAGTTAAGACTCTGTGTCGCAAAATATAAAAACATTTCAGCTAGGTGTCCAAAGGCATTTTTTATACAACTGTGCAACAGTCGTGATGACAACATTGGTTTTTTTTATAATGTGACATTATTGTAAATTACCCATGCAAAAAATCAGCTTACCCCTAGGAGTTGCGTAACGGAATGACAAGCTAGAAATTTTGCCCCGCGGCCTATACAGCCAAGGATAAATAATTTATCTTTTCAAGTGCTGTTCTGGAGAGTCTAGTTATCCTAATGAACAAACACTTGTGCCAATTGTGCGTGTAAGAATCATGTTTCTAGCCTGCTTCATAATGATTAATTTAGAAGGACTACAATTATGCAGAAGTTCCTCTGGCTTAGGATTAGATCATAGATGTTGACGCCTAGATTTAGAACTAGACGCAGCTACGACATAAGGTAATCTGACAAGTTATGGATTTTTTGCATTTTCTAAATTAGCTTTTTTTCCTTTGTGCGAAATTTGCTTTTTATTTAAAGTCTATATTGATTAGATCAAAACTCATGCCTGATTATAACCTTAAAAAATATCGACAATGTTCTTAAAAAGTGATTGTTATAACACTATAATAATAACAATAATAATAATAGTAAAAATATTAATAATAATAGTAATAATTGTAATAAATGACATGTATTTTAACATGCGTTAGTAGAGCTAATAAATCAAACAACGACGACAAAAAGATCACGTCTTAAACTTTTTCTTTATGAAAAAATAACACTCATTTAATTTCTTTTCAAAATAAACAACATGTGGCTTAGCTTCAATTTTTCTCCTACATTATTTTTCAGTTTTTGAAATAAATTCTTACTCTACATGAACTGACTCCTTTATTTTACAAAACTGTGTACGTGTCATAGGTTGCAGAGGACTCAACACCAGCATCTCCTCTAAGAGGACTGGTTTGAAAGACAAAACATTGTCGAGTTTCTGTATCAAACTGGAATCCATTGGGCTCGTTGTCATCAAAAAGAGCCACAGCACAGTACATTGCTGTGGGAAATTGTCCCACGTAAGTCTTTGCATCGACAGTGGCCGCTGTTTTTGGTTTGATTTTGTAAGCCTGTCCAGTAGATTCATCAAGTTCTTCTGCAAGAATCTCAACTTCACACAAAGCCATGTGGCTATTTCCATGTTTGACAATACGCACAAAACGCTTCTTCATTATGGCTGTACAAGACAAACCTGTCCACTTGCCCGGTCCGATTTTGTCGATCTGCGAGGCGCATATCTGACCGAAGTTTCTTGGAAACCCCGAGGTTAACCGAGGATCGTCGTCAAACATATCTATGGTGAAATTCTCCAGACTATATGACGAGTCTTGTCTGGGAAGAATTCTCACGGCGTGGATCTTGCGAGATCGTGTTAAGTCGACAATCCACCACATTATATCGGCCGTGTCCACCCCGGCGCAGTCAGGAAACAAAGATGAAGGATTACCATCTACCGCAAAAGAGCTTTTATAAAAATGGTCAAGGTATCGATGAGTGTTGGGTCCTTGTAATGTAGGCTTGTTCAGGGCTGCATTTTCCAATCTGGCAACAAGTCCCCGGCGGCTGTAAACGCTTGCTCCGAGTGACAGTAGTAGGATGATTTCACCTAGCAAGCAAATAGGTCGCGTCATAGTCAAATCAGACTTCTCAACTGTAAATGAAAAAATTAGGAACAGAGAATGAATTTAACCATAATAGACGGCCTTTCAATACGTCATTTGAGTTCCTCAATGAGCTCTGGAATGGACTATTTAACATTCTTCACCTGTATATTTAAGAGAGAGACAGGGAAAGGTAAAATCTACACCGAATTAAAAGTGACATACGCACACAGACACCAACAGGAACGTATGCTCTTTCTCCCTGTTATCAATGCTGTGCTTGGTTTAAACTCTGCAACATTTAAATTTGTTCAATGACCACACTGACCTGCTATTCATCCCACCATGCTGCAGTTTTTCGCAATACATGGAATCTGAAAAGCATCGCTGTTTAAAATGATGTTTCATCATGATTCAAGACTCCCACAGTAAAGAGTCATTTTCTTAGATAAGTTACACGTCAGAATAATGTTAGGACATGTCAATCATTTTCAAATGCTAAAAAAACTTAACTCCTCGCTATTTATCGCTCTCTTCACTATTTTCTGTCTACCGCCTTTAATTACATAATACGTTCAACGATGAGCTCGTATTGTATAATTTTAGCCGAATTGAAAAAGGTGTATACCGTAAAAAATTTATTGATCAGAGCGCATGGACAAAGACTGACATGATTTTAACTAAGCACGAGTTTAATTCAAGTTTACATAAAATGCCAGACAGATCAAGTGTTTACTATTAATGCCAGACAGATCAAGTGTTTACTATTAATGCCAGCCAAGGTGAAATCTTGTTTTTTTTTAGCCAAATTTAAAGTTGAAACAAGAATAATTTATATTCGCAATTACTCATAATTTCACTTTGCGATTGTTATTAACCCCTTGACCTTTTTACATGATGCACAAAAATCAAGGAATCAGGAGCCTGTTTCTTTGTTTTGTTTTTTGTTTTTTTTTTTGCTTTAAAAAGATAAAAATTTAGTATGTTCGAAATCTAAACTTTGAAACTGTTAGGAAATCCCTTAGCTTTGTGGGTTTTTTTTGTTATGTTTATGTGTGCCGCGACACCTCAAACTGTAGTCTGTATATGTGCTCTCTTCAGTATGGTTTCTAAAATCTAAGACGATCCTAACGATATTGACAAAACTATGCATCATAGCCTTGAAAGCAGAGCTTTGGTTTATTAATTATGTTTTAGTACATTTGCAAGTGCTAGCTGTCAATTTTCGATTATGGTCTTTTTTCTATTTCCCTGTGCCTTTCCTATTCTTAAACGACCAGGTTAGTTAATAGCGATGTTAGTAACATCCAGTGGTATTAAGACAACGGAAGACGATTTGAGGGGGGAGGGGTAGTGAAATTATGTTAAAAGGAGATCATTTGGTTAATTCTATAAATTCTCTGCTCCATAGAGTCGCGAGGAGGCACATTCCCTCTTCCCAGTCCCTAATGGAATGACCAGTCATCACCTTTGGCTGAAATCATGCGTTGTACCTCGTGCTATGGTGATTTTATTAAATTTAGTACCACATTTCTACACTAAGTGATTCAATGGGGTTAGAAATCTAGAAATTAGGAGTTGGAAATCATAATACGGACCATAGTCTTGATGACTATCTTATAGGTTTGTTGCATTTCATTTAATAAAAATGGACCAAAAACTGTGGCGCCTCCTAAGGTAGTGGCCCACTTGACATTGCCACGAAATTTCAGTAAAATTCATAAATTTTGAGTGAAAGATGCATTGAGCTGAGAAAGAGGCGTTTGTGAATGTCATAGTTCACACATAAACGAGGTGGAAAATTGTTGTATGGTATAACAAACTAAGTCTCGTAGAATATCAACCGTTCCCTAACTAAGGTTCGTTCCTAAATCTACCTTTTGGTGCCGATTTATGTACGAAAAGTGGTCTAAGAGCATACAAAGAGCTACGCAATCTGCAAGAATGCACACAGAAGAGATTGGTGTTTCCCAGGTTGTGGCTTAGATTTAGCTGCCTTTCAAATGATAGGCTGGACATCATTTCGTTTAAATACATCGAGAGAGAGAGAGACAGAACTGCCGCGCATCAGGATCTAATTGAGCTTGACAGGGAAAAGAGGTGTTCAAAGCCAACATTAAGAAGTTCACATTAGTTAACACTGAAGGACTCCTAGAGGGTAGAGCAATAGTCTTGATCTAGATCTAGAAAATGTTTGCTTTAATTTGCTCTCATAGCGAAAGTTTTTCTAGATCTTGATCAACATTTAAATCCTAACTTTAAGTAACAGTTGTATTTGTTAACATAATACATGTATTAGAATCTATAGAAAGGACTACTTTACAAAGCGTGTGTCATTTTTAACTCAAGCGACTGGTCCCACTTCCGCTCACACACTTAAAATGTGATGACTCCAAAGTTTTAGCCATATTTCGGCTGATTGCAACATGCACAGCCATAATCCATCATTCTAAGATCTGAGTTATGTTTTTTAACATAGAATAAAATTATATCTAATCTAAATCAGATCCTGCGTTGTTTGGGAAACGGCCGATTCTTAATATACATATCTACGAAATTACATGTCTTGGTTCAACACCCCTTTTTCGTGGCATGCATATTGAAAACCACTTCGATGTTCAATATGAATTTATATAAAAGCTCTTATTTTGAAAAAAAATATGATTATAGTCTTCCACCGCCGAAGGGAGTCTCAAGACTTTACATATTTCCCACAGGAGGCCAATACACACCAAAGTAAACTCAACTCACTATTTCAGAACATTACCGTGTTGCTGCCTGTTAGGCGCTCAACTACTAATATTCCACAAACTTTGAGTACAGCCTTTAGCCAGTTAGTCGTTTTACAGGTGGGTGGACTGAGGAGAGTTTGGATAAATTGCTTTCCTGAGGCAATTACAACATGTGTTATTGTTGGGAATCGAACCTGTAATCGCAAGATCACGAGTCAGACGCGCTAACCCCTGAACCATACTGTCCCACTAAGTAGATCTGGTTGAATTATTGTAGGCATAGTTATTTTAGTTCCAGTAAATCTTATTTAGAGAGGCCTATACAGTCGATATAATGATTTGCAAATCGGCTGTTAACACTTACCCCATTACTCATCTTTGGTTCTATCAGTTTCACATTTCTCACACAAAACTCAGACGACTCCAGGTACTACAAAATCATGCAGCTATACTCATTTTCAAAAGACCTAAGAGAGAAAACGTTTTCCACCTCATAAAATAACTCCATTGGCTCCCCATAGAAAAATTAATAAAATTTAAAGCTATTCTACTTATGTTTCGTTGTTTAGGACGCAGTCCCCTTCCTCCCCCTCCCCCCCCCTTTTCCCCCTTTTTTAATATCTTTTTGAACTTATGAAAAATATGAACCTCTTAGAAGTTTGTGATTTTCAACAGAAAAAACTATCATTATTAATATCCTACACAATGTGTAAAAAAATAATTATGATGAGTTAGAAAAGATATTGTAAAACATCATGGATATTGCTGTGTGAAAAAGACTATGAGTCAGCGTATGCAGATCATTTCACGCGAAGGAAGCGAAGTACGGCTTGATTAGTGCCAACGATAACTTTAGGATTTCCGTGTTAGGGTGTGAGGGATGTAATGGAGGTGGGGATTGTAAAAACCCCTGTACCAAAATGTTGTGCTACACCAGTGTTTACGTAACAATTTTTTTTATCCCGACATTCCGATAGCTGTTTTGATGTTGGATAAACAATGAAGAAAGAGAAAAAACCCCGAAGGTTTGATGTTTTATTTGTGTTAGGTGTTAGAATAACCAAATAATATTATTTGACATTTCTTGATACCACAATTCATGTATGCCAGCCGTACCGCAGCTAAGCTGTTAATAAAAGGCCTCCACAGTTGAATACTAAATTTACTCTAAATCAAAAACAGAATAACATTTCAGTATGAAAAATGTTTTTGATTTATCTTTGCAAAATGGCAAACATCAGTCTGGGTTTTCATACTTTCGGCTCAGATAAAACTTAAGTTTAAAAATGTTGAAATAAATTATTCTATGTCTATTTTTTACAAAACCGTGTACGTGCTACATGTGGCAGAGGACTCAACACCAGTATCTCCCCTAAAAGGACTGGTTTGAAAAAGAAAACATTGTCGACTTTCTGTATCAAACTGGAATCCATTAGGCTCTTTGTCATCAAGAAGAGCCACAGCACAGTACATTGCTGTGGGAAATTCCCCCACGTAAGTCTTGGCATCGACAGTGGCCGCTGTTTCAGGTCTGATTTTGTAAGCCTGTCCAGTAGATTCGCCAATTTCTTCTGCCAGAACCTCCACTTCACACAAACTTAAATGGTCATTTCCATGTTTGACAATCCGCACAAAGCGTTTCCTTATAATAGCTACGCAAGACAGACCTATCCATTCGCCCGGTCCAATTTTGTCGACATGCGAGGCGCATACCTGGCCAAAGTTATTGGGAAACCCCATAGTGTCTCGGGGGTCTTCGTCAAACATATCTATTGTAAAATTCTCCAACCGAGCTGGTGTATTTTGTCTGGTAAGAATTCTTATCGTGTGGATATTTCGAGATCGTATTAGGTCGACCATCCACCACATTACATTGGTAAGACGTATCTCAGCACAATATGGATTCAAAGGCGAAGCATTGCCATCTACGGCAAAGGAGCTTTTACAGCTCATAAAAGTGTTAGGTCCTTGGACTGTCGGCTTGTTCAGGGCCGCATTCTCTAACCTAGCAACAAGTCCCCGGCGGCTATAAACATTAACGCCGAGTGAGAGCAGGAGCGTGAGTTTACCCAGCATGCAAATATATCGGTTCATTGTCATAGACAGCTTCTCAACTGTGAATATGAAAAAGAAATGTAGAAGAAATTATTCACTGTTCGGGATGTTAAAAAAAATTTTTTTTTAAGTTGTTATCGGAACATTTTTTCAATAAAACAGAGATTTTAAAGAAAAACGAAATGGGTTCATAGAAAGAAAACAAACAAGAACGAAAAAAAAAAACTTTAGAATGGATCGATATGATGATCTGAGTTTTACATGTAAGGCTCTGTTTTGCGTTGTTGTTTTTTTTTTGTGAACAGAGTAATTAAAACTAACAAAAAAAATCACTGCCCCCATTTTTTAAAAAAGTATGGTACTGGTGCCTTCATAAACATACTTTGTTTATTGCATATATGTAGGCAATTGCATCAGTCTATCGTGTTACACAAATGGTTTTTGTGACAACGTAAACCATCGACAACGATGGATCTGGATGACTTCATTCAATCTTAGGAAAATGATCAAGTAATAACCTGTTAGGATTTGAATACACCAATGACCAATATGATAAGTTTTCTTGCAGTTATGCAGCAACCTTGTAGAGCATGTTTTAGTTTTTCATTCAGGATAAATTGATCCAAAAAGCGATAGTTTGAATTTGTTATGAAGGAATATCTTGTGCTTTTATTTGATGCTTAAAGTTGTTTATATCTGCATGTCGCTAGTTATTATATATTCCAACTTTCACGGTTACTAGAAATACGGGATATGCAATTTGTTAAATTCTAGCCAATGAGGCGTTTTGTTTTGAGCTACATGGAGTCCTGTCAAAATTATACAAATTATGAGGACTAAAATATGATATAAGTATACCGGTATTATATATATGTTTTTTTTCTGTATTTTAAAATAAAATGAAAAATGAAGTTTGAGGCCTTAAAGCCTTGCAGATTCAACACCAACCTGTCAGTCATTAATATTTTTTATAACAAAGTTCACAATGAATTTTGTTCTGCTAGAGTATGGGCTAGATCTAGTAAAAGACTGTATGGACGATACTGGTTAACAGCTCAGAACCTACAACGTAAAAATGAAAAATTCAAAATAAATTCTTTTTCTTTGAATTACAGTTATACACGGTAAAATCCATTCGTCATATTCTTAGAAAAGATCTTCCCCGCCCTGTAATTTTGCAATGGCCATGCTTTTTTACGTGGTCAAAATTAAACACACAAAAAAAAACAGAACAAAAGTCAAGAGGAAGACCAACCACACCCTTCCAATCACTTTGCGAAACGAGCTAAAACGTTTGAAGGGAAACGTTACTTAGACTCAGTAGATTTTAAACAATACATTTATTAGCTCAAGATTGTAGACAAAACTCAAGAATGACATCACCTCATCGCGGAACAAAGGAAAACAGCCAAAGCTACTACTTTGGATGAGCCCAAGGTCACGTAAGTCAATTAATAGAGACCTTTAGCACACGCACCGTGTCGCACTACGCGTACGTGAAAATCGGGAAAGCAGATTGAGGAAACTATAAAAATAATGAAACCAGTTTCTAAAAATAGACCCACAGACGTTCGCGTCACACTCACGCGTTGCTGCTTAAACTCTGTATTATTGTTCTATGGGACCCATGATAATAATTATAAAAGGGAATACAATGAAGAGAAACAGGCATGCCACATTGGAAAACAAATTTAAAGGTGCCTGGTTTTAATTTATAAACTGGCTCAACACTAGAATCAGAACGGTAGTCTTAAATGTATAACAATATTTAAAAAATGAAACTACTTTTTAAAAACGTTTGTAAATACAAAAAAGCAAATCCCAAATGCGGTTATAAAATAAGCCAAAATGGCAAGTTTTTTTCTTATTTATTTGGCTTTTTATACGGGAACTGTGTTCGAAATGTTACCGTTTGCAGTTGGAATTCCACTATAAAGGTTTATTCGTTTGATAAAAGTTTTTTAATGTAAAGTTGCCGAGCTACATGTTCAAACCAAGTAGAGCGTTAGATTTAAAAGGTTATTACACGTTCAAATAATAATTATCTAATCAAAACGATCGTTAGTATGTAGTGTGTCCAGGTTCGACGCGTTATCAGTATATTAACGATAAATTTGAGCATATAATTAAGAAATTCAGGCATCGGTAGTCTGCAGCAACACAATCTTTGAGCGACAGCAAAATATCAAGTACGCTCGTAGTGCATGATTTTTTTTCGTCAAGCAAGCCGGGCTTTGGTGTTGCGGTAGCTAGTTCTTCAGCCAGAGCAATTAAAAGCTTCCACAACTTTACTAAAAACTTCATTTTAGAGACTTATATATATCATATTCGGAATCAGTCCCTACACATCAGCCAGATTCCTCGAATGGACTTTTAAATAGGCCGTATTTAAGAAGTTTAATTTAATTGGGTTTTTATGTGTGTGCAGTGCAAAAAAGATAAATTTGCCTGTTTTCTATAGCATCAAGAAGAAAACCAACTGCTGGGCCTAGTGTTTACATCGCCAAAAGACGGAATTTGGCGATCTTCCCCGGGTAGAACTAATAGGCCTATACCTATAGGGTTTACTATGCATTTGGTGTATTGCAACTTTTATTGAAATTTAATTTTTGTACTTATGTGCTATTAAAAACACAGCTCATCAATCTAATGCTAATGTGCTATTCATCTTGTCATGATGAAAAAGACTTGTATTGTTTTACTACCACATTACGGTTGGTTGTTTAGCAATTAATTGCAATGCTGGTTCCAGCAAATGCCTCAAAGTTGTCTCATATATCCTTATAAAATTATTAAAATCTTACGGGTGTGCATGAATTATATGTGATGTGTATCTCTTACAAACTTAAACCCATTAGTATGCCCCACACTGCGTTTTTTCTTTTGTATATCAACTATTTACTGGCACACAATAAATTGATCAATCTGGAATTTCCGTTGACCTTGTAAGCTAAGCATGCGACGGTTTTTGAGCGTGTAATAGCCGGGCTGGTTGCACTCTTGCAGATGAAATACGTACAGCCCCTTGGTAAACATGAGATTTTCTTTTACATACAACCTGTGTATCACGAAATGTTATCAAAACCGTTTGAACGTATAATTGAGGCTCAAGAGAAAATACTCGCTGTACTGCAGGATGGCAATTGTATTAAAAAAAAATACAGCTATAACAAATATTTTCATATTATTTGCGTTTATTCTAATGAGAAAAGTATCAGATTTGCTCACCTAATAGCTAATCGTGCCGGCGGTGACGAAAATTCTCCCTCTGTGGCCTACACCCATAGGAAGCAATGCCTCAGTCCCCCTGACACTTTGATTAAGAATGGGACTCACTTTCCTTTACCTGACACGGTAGCATTCCATTTGAGCCACTTTTCCAAGAAAAGCATAGCATTTGAGCTAGTAAATAATACTAGCATGCCCTTCGGGCTAGTTAAAACGATCCCTATTAATTATTTGCTATCGATACCTTTTAATACTATCGGCATCCGCAGTGGGTTTTGCTAATAACAGAACTGCATTTATCGAGACTCACTAAGTTCAACAGGCTTGTCAGTCATAACGTAACTAGACTATGAGTGTTCTTAATATTGAATCTTAATATTTGAGCTGTTAGTAGGCCTATAGGGAGGACAAGCTAGAACTCTAAAAATCCTTTGCTGCTAGAGAAAGTTTTTTTTCTAGGAACACAATGGATAATCATGCACCAGGAGATGTAGGAGTGGATAACTGTTGACAAATTACATCAATACAACAGGGTATTTTCCACACTGTGAATCACTAAAGAACAGCAAATAGATAAGAATTTTATCATAAGAAATCGAACTCATTATTCTGTTCTGAGTATCGGGAAATATTCACTTACACAATGAAGTCTTAAAAAACATTTAGAGCCACATAATTATGAAGAATTTATCATACAATGTACATTTGCAAACAACTCGCATCCAACACAAACACATATAAATCTCGTGACAGAATCCAGAAAAGACAACATAAAATAAATGGCTACTTGTAACCAACACTTTTTAACCAGTTAATAGCCATTTTAGTGGCCAATTTTTATTACATTGCAATAAATCGACGAAAACATATTTCATGCTCACAATTCAACATTCACCTCTCTGTGGTGAGCAGGTAATTAGCGTTCTTAAATTGGTTAAAATATCTACTCATCGAACAGATGGGGCAAATAATTATGATAATACGCGATTACCGAATTCCTCAATTACTATACTGTTATCGATGCTGACATCTATGTGGCTCAAATGATATGCTACATTGCTGGAATGAAACTAGCCCAAATGGATCGAACTCCCCCTACCATCTTCATGGTCGTCAAGAATTCTCTTTGGAAAAAGAAGAGCACATGTGCGTGCTAAAAACATTTTATGTAAGTAAGCTAATTAAGGTCGCTAGTGAAAAGGATTTAAATGGGAAGGAAACTACTTAGTACTTTCTTTCTATGTTTTATTAATCTCTTCTTTTTCTGTCCATTCTTCCCCAGGATTTAAACCCTTTTTTTTCTACAAGAAAGAAAGTGCCTTACACGTGCTAAAAGATTTTGAAAGATGAGCCATGCATTATTGTGTAGCTCTCATCGCCATTCGGGTTTCTTATCTGAGTAAACTTCCCCATAAAAAATGGTACAAGGGATAATGCGATTCCCACTCACCTATAGCATGCGTTTCTTGGGCTTTCCCTACAGTGCTCGTTAAATTTAATTATTCAAATACCACGGATAAAATTTACTGGTGACTAACAAAGTTCTAAGGCTAGCCTGCCTTTTAGCTTGATTTTATAATGATAGCCGGATGTAGACACTTTGAAGATCTAAGAGTACGATTATCTAAGAGTAAGAAAAAGAAGCGAAGAATGAATAATTTAATGTATAGTTTCCGACGAGCCATCTTAGGAAGTTGTATGACTACACGTGATTATACCCCTATGCTTTGTTTAGCAAAAGAAAGACTGGTCGCAGCCTAATTTGGCCTAGGTCTATTTGTTTCAACAAAATATCGGCCTGAATTGTTTGCCTCGTTGCACCAATCGCTGTGTTGTGACATCATAAGTCAAGGACGAGGATAGACGAGGATAGACAGTTCTGTGTCGGTTTTGGAAGACAGAGAAGATTTACACAAGTCGAGAAGGATAAAGTCACAAAAAAATATAAGCAGCGGCTTTTTACATTCTGAGATCTTTGTACTGTATTGTTTTGTCTCCTTAGGTCAATCACCTTTACAACAACCAAGCACATGGATATTGTTTAGCATTTTCTAAGCGTATCAGTATTGCAAACACCCGCTTAGTTTTGTTCATATTCTCCAAACCACGAAAACCCCTTATTAAAAATATAGCTAAAACTTATTTTTTTCTATAATTGTCACTTCTCACAATTAGTTTTCGTGTTTCAACACAGTATTCTTTGAGCTGGCTAGCCACATTGCTAACTAACCACATTGTGCATTACTTTTCGAATTGCAGATATTAAAAAAAAACAATACACAATGCACCTATCTTCGAAAACATTGTATGATTTCACAACGGCTTAGGTGAAAGGCGGGGGGGGGGGGGGGGCCAAGGGTTTTTTTTTTAATCGGCGTTAGGCAGGGTGGAAAGATGGGTAAGCAAAAGATGTGTAAAGATGTTGCTTGAATGCGTTACATGTGTGACAGGCTTCAACCCACGTCGCATTTGAATTTTTGCAATTCTTTGTTCACACTATCTCGTGTTCATTTTTGCTATTTTAGAGATTGATAAATGGGTTTCGAAAATTCTGTACTAAATCATGTTGTGGTTGTTTTTCCACTGCGATCGTTTCTAATACGGCGATAGACTAGGACATCTGAAGCATAGATGTTGTTGTAGTTGTTATTGATGATGTAAAATGCTGAGTTGTTTACTCCCTTGCAATTAATTTCAGGCGAATGATAAGACTGGTCCTCTCCAAATGCCAACTGTTCCAGGGGTCCACAAAGGCCAAGTCTCTTAATACTTGGGAAAAGTGAAAAAGGCGGCGAGAAAATCAACGGAAAAAAATTACCCCACGCTGTTCCAAGTTAAAAATACGAAGACCCTGCTTCTAGTTCCTTTACGCTCATAGATTGAGTATAGAACTAACTTTCTTGTAATAATCAATACCACAATCGTGACTTTCAGAATCATCCTTATCATCATCGTCATGTTTGAAATGTTGAATAATTTTGTAAGAGTGAAAGAGTGCGGACGCATTGTTAGGCACTTGCTTGTTCATCTTGCCTTATTTTGAATATCTAGATAAGTTAGTCTAGAGGTTCGAGAATATGTAGAGAGTTAGCTCACTGTTGGATTACTGCATGTAGGACTAGGCTAGTGAGTGAATTGGCCTGCTGAATCGAGGCGATTAAACAATAGAGGCTAGGAGAAGAGAGGTTAGGAGCTAGTAGATACTTTGACAGAAGAGTAACAACATCAAGCTCTGTCAAGCTTTTCTTAGCGTAGGAGGGAATCTTAGGTAGCCAGTTCATAGCTGTGTCAATCAGTAGTTATTGCTAGATATCCCTCCAGCGAAAAGTGAACCAGAAGATCAATTGATTTAAACTATCCACTCACTGAACTGAAGAATTAAGTTGACATAGAGAGTGAGGCAGTACAATTAAAGTATGTAAACTGTAATTGTCATCATCCATATTTGTACACGTGTGAAATTTGGATCAATAAAAATCACGATGAATTTTAGAAACAGCGTTTGTTTTCGAAGCTACATCACCCATCTTGGCAATCATCGTCATTATCATCATCACCATCGTCATCATCATCATCAACACGACCTTCACCTTTATCATCAATATTCAAAGTTTAGACAGTATTAAAGACTAATTTTAATAATAGCGCTCTAATGCAACATCCATCTTCTTTGCTAAGCCTACATCTCTAGAAAACACGTTTTTTCTGACAAGCTATTTGAAGTATTAGCAATTTGATATGGATCAATGTGGCTAAACAAAAGAATAAATATGATTTTAAACGCTAAGCATTTCTTTATTTTAAAGCAAAAGCAAAAAAAAAGTATTGAAGAACAAGTGAGCAGAAAATAATCAAACATACAAACTGACGCAAAGCATTGACTTCAACGTTACATGATCTTTAAAAAAAAAGAATTCCTATATAATTTAACAATGGTTCAAAAGTTATTTATAGAAAGAAATCATTAGTTTTACTTAAAGTATTTGGAAGGGGGAATCAAAATAAAATCTTGGTTTTATTTTTGGGTGTTAAAAGTCCCCATACACCCATAATCTTTATCACATGAAATTTGATAACGTAGTAATAAAAAGTTAATATAATTTCCATATCCATTTCTTTCTTATTACATGCTTTGATTAGACCTTCATTTCTTTTCATCCCGCCCCTTTATACTTTAAGTAACCGGTTCTATAACTCGGTCTCCCGTAAACTTTACACTATACGAATAGAGTCAAGCAAATCTATCACTGCACAAGAGTTAACCAGTGATTAGTTTGTGGTAGGTAAAATATCAAAACAATAAAACTAATTACTTTTTTGCCGTACAAAAGACTTTGGTCAGTGGGTTACTTAGTTCTTAAAAACTAGTTATGGCAGAAATTGTTGAACACGATAGGAATATCTTTTGTGGCAGTTCTGTTACAAACTGATGCAAGTCTTGCATGATTTGTAGTGCCGAATAACCATACGACATTGTTAAAAAACTCTATATCAAATCTTAGGGGAAAAAACAAGTAATACAATATATATATAAAACTCGCCCGCATACAAAAAAAATGTAAATAAGATTCTGAAGGAAAGATGCACAATCAAAAGTAATTATTATCTTTAAAAAGTTAAATAGCACGCTCGTTCTTTCTCACCATGCAGATTCGAGCATAGTTAAGTGCAAAAATAGGTTGTACTTCATTATATTAATAATAGTAATAATAATAATAATAAAAAATAATAGTAGTAAAAATAGTACTACTGCTAATAATAATATTAATAATAAAGATAATAATAATGATAATAATTATAAATATTTATAAATAAAAGACATTATAACACTACCGTAACATAATACAACGTTGATTACGTGAATAATGAAGACAATTGTTTGAACAATGACAATAACTTTTCATAGATATTAGAAAGAATATACAGATAAAGAAACCCACGTTTTTTCCCCAAGTTTTCTCAAAAAAAAGGTTCTTTTTATTAGAGTTTATTACTAGTTTATTTCTTAGATTTACGTTTGAATTTGGTTAGGAAAAGCTCAAAATCGTTTTCATATTTCTTTCATAAGAGATTGGAAAATACAATTCGGACGCGTCAAACTTTTAGCTCAAAAGACACTATCATACATTGGAACCAAGCCAGCACTCTTATGCGGCAAATATCATGTGCTCACGTAACCACATTGAATTAAACACAATGACCGCCATAGTGTAGATAAAATAGGACGCAAAGGATGTGGGTTAAGGACGCTAATAGGGTAGAGAAAGCTTGGTGCAAAAATAGAGAGAAAAACAGATGACCTTGGATAATTATACTTTACCTTAGAGGCAGTTTCAGTGTACACTGAACTCAAATATGAAACGCATATATTGTTTAAACATCTAATCCTTTCAACAGTGACGACAAACAGTAATATTTTCGTAGCAAAACGAATTAGTTCAAGTAACAAAAGCCACCATTAACCAACTTTGAGAATATTAGTTTATGTTTCTATGAATATTTGAAATAACAAAATTTGTTGGAATCTACAATTGTTAATGGCAATGCCTTTCCCGAATCGCAGGTTTAAAGGCAAATTATTGTAACTCAACTTTAGACTTGTGGTTCTATTAGCTTGAAGAATTGTTAAAATTGTTTATTGTTTTTTGTGGTGAAGAGCATTCGTATCCAACATTTCTTTTTGTCAAGTTAAGCTGAAAGTTAAATTCTGATTTTACGAGAAGCGCTAAAACTATGAAGAGGATGTTTCTAAAAAAAAAAAAAACGAAATTCGCAGTTACAATAATTTGCCTCGTGAAATGTAAAAGATATTATCTTTTGAATGCAGTTCTACCTCTGCTTTATTCACTTCAACCTTTTTGGTGGGTAACTTAACATTCACAAAAACAATAACAACAGCAGCAGCAGCAGCTACAACAACAACAACAACAACAACAGCAGTAACAACAACGACAACAACAACAGCAGTAGCAACAACAACAACAGCAATAACATGTGAAAAACTTAATCCGTTTTTCCGCTGCCTTCTTTCGATTATTCAAACAGTTCATTATACCGAGAGACAGGTGTTGTTATTTTCAGGCCTAAACATTTTAAGGCGGTATTCAATACAAATATTGTGTTAAGCTTCAACCCCCTAACTTTTTTTTCTGTAATGCTCTAGCTCTCCTACTTGATATTTTACACAGACGAGTTTTTTTTATGCGGGATGGCTAGAAAATTCGTTTTTAAACCACAAAAATAGAGCGCAAAAAGCTGCATTAAGCCTTCTCTTGTTTCAAAAATATCATTACTGTCTCAGCCAGGAACGCAAAAGACAAACGTTTTTTATTTTGCTCGTGAAAAGAAAGCCCAAAGCTTCTTTTAAGTCGATAACTATTACGAAAAGGATGCTTAAGTAATGTAAAGTTTTCATCAATCTCTTTTTAACCTCAAAGAGTTCTATAATATATATATGCTATTTTGCTGTTATCAAAATATTTTTTTTAATTTAATTAAAAACTTAGCGCAAGCTTTTCTGTATAATATTTGTCTTTTAGATAAATTGTACCTGAACCCACGATCGAACTTATTTATAAATATTTTTATCCTAAGCTTTGCATAGAAATTAGATTGAAAAGTTGTTTTCTCAACAAAAGAAACTTTTTGTTTTCGCGCGTGTAAAAAGTGTAAGTTGTAGTAACCATTTTACACTCCTTAGGCTAACCTTTTAAAAGTAGCATCTAAATCAGAACACTGTTCGCAACGTTTGTCTCTAAGCTAAGGTGTTTTTTTTCTTCTTTTTTAACATGGCCACTATGCATTGATAGAAAACCGGTTTCCAGATTTACTCAGTTCAAAAGATCAAGAGAGCAAAGTATATTCAAATTTCTAAGTAAAAGAGTCTTTCGGCTGAGGTGTTTTTTTAGTCTAGATTTGTTATATGTTATACTCTGCCATTCCTGCCCTTAAAGGTAAAAATCTCTCATCAAGAATAAAAATATTGCTTTCGGCAAACTCACAAATTGGTCTGTTTTACATTTTGCTCCCATTTCCAAACCTCTATCTAAACTCCAGTAAACAGGTTTTCTCATTCGTTTTTCTTTTTTCATTGTAGGGTCACATTTCTCTGAAGTCAGTTTCCAGTGCGCTCATGACCTAGATCTGAGCACCGCCATATTGGTTGGCCCGTCTCTGTCCACTGCTGCTCTCTGCCAGCTCCTTGCCATGTTTTCTGCTCTTGTACTGGTGACGTTTGAATGCCACGAACCCCGCCAGGCCAGCCACAACTACTAGCAGTGTGCACACTATGGCGATCGCTGAAAACACAGAGAGAAGTTAACACATATTATTTATATTATTTCACTCTATTTGGAGATTTATGTGCATCAATTTTTTTTCTTTACACTGATGAAAATGGTCATAGAGATAATTATTGCCACGAAAATTATGGCATTAATTAATGGTCAATGTGTTAATTGATAATAATGATATTGGTAAAATTATAATTATTATTATTAGTCGTAGTAGTAGTAGTAGTAGTAGTAGTAGTAGTAGTAGTAGTAGTAGTAGTAGTAGTAGTAGTAGTAGTTGTAGTAGTAGTATTGTATAATTTTTATTATCATTATTATTATTCCATATTATGATTATGAGTATTGCTGTTGTTATTAAAAGTAGTAATATGATACGCGAATGGTAATGAAAACTTTAATGAGGATCATGGTATGATGGTCATTGCATGATGTAGTCCAAGGCGATGTAAAAGTGAAAGTTAAACGAAAGACAATAATGATGGCAAAGACCAACATTATCTTCTTCTCATTCGGAAGAATTTTAGAAGGGCGTCGTCTGTATTGTGTATGTATGGCTGTGTTTGGGCTCAGAATTAGCGTAAACCTTCAAGTGTATAGAGACGGGGTCAATATTAGCCATGAACCTCTAGATAATGTCCAATCTATATTGCAGATGTAAAACTTTTGATTATTTAGTCTGGTTTCTCGATTAAAGCCATATTTTAAAATGTCATCTCGATTCTTGGCCTAGATGCTATTTTAAAATGCAGAATTATATGTACGAAAATGGGAAGCCCACGAAACTAATATTTATTTATTCATGTGTGTTCTTCCGTCTACCACCAAAGGCCTAGTGTGTAAAACTCCTCCTAAAATTCAGCACCGTAGAGGAAGCATGAAGCTACACAATGTCTCGCAACCAGTTCCAACTAGGCAGATATCAGAATCCTTAATTTGAGAAAGTTAAAACTAAAACCAGATCCCTTCCTTTTTTTTCTCAATATTTTAATACAAACGAAGTTTTAAATAAGTCATCCTCGTATTATTTTTGATAATTTTTATACCTTATTGAAATTTGGAGATGGGAAAATGCAATGTTCAAAATATCAACGTATTGTAGTGTCAAAACTGCGATATCTGACTCATTTGCAGTGGTGGCGAGATGTATTACTATGTGAACCAAGCCTGAAGGGTGTCGGGTTCGAGCACTTGAATCGAGCCTGAAGGATGTCGGGTTCGAGCACTAGAATCGAGCTTAAACGGTGTCGGGTTCGGGCATTGTTGTGTAAGTTTTTACCGGCAGCTCCGCCGGCAGATAGACCACTAGCCGAACCCTCTAGAGGTTGTGCGCTCAGAGATCGTTCCACGTCAGCCTCATCTTTAACCCAAGTCTGTGGATAAAGGAAACAATTCAAGCAATGTGTGTGATGTTTTATTTGTTATCTTTAAATCTTATGAAATTAAAAATTTATGGGCAATTTTATTAATAACCTTCCCGGTGCTTTCTCTATGTAAGAATCTTCCATTGCAGCTTGTCAGAATAGCTGGTTTGGTGTCACAGTTTCAATGTTAGTGACATTTCAATTTTTTTTTCAAATTCTTTATTAATCAAATATATGTATGTAAAATTAGATTTTTTTATTTTAAAAAGATGTTCATTTGAAAGCAGAAAAAGACTTCAATATCCTAGTCATATTTTTATAACCTGGAACCAAAAGAAGCAGAAAGACAATCGGGAATGAGATCAGCGGGAAAACAAGAGTTATCGTTCCTGGTTGAAAGGTCGTGTCCAACACAAGACCTATAAATAATGCTCTCTTAGCGTTATCAACAACAGAATACTTCTTTTTTTTAAACTCACTTTGGCTTATAGTTTAAAGTGTAATTACCTTGCTTCATTCCAAGTAAAAATTGCGGAGATTTTTAATGTAATGTTTACATATTTTGCAAACAGAAACTCAATTTATTTAAGCTACGTTGTCCTTTCCAACGTTATACATGCGGCAATATGCGGCTGCTCTTCTTTATCTTTGCTAATATTTTTATAATATTATTTTGTAATGTGCATTAATATATGTGAAATTGACATAATTATAAAATGAAATAATAAGTGGCACCTATTGTTAGACAGGTCTTTCCGACTTTAATGATTCGTGCTTATAAACATAACACAATAAATAAAATTAATAAGTCTCTAATAGATAAGGAAGAAAAATCGCTAGATACGCTATGGATAACGTTGAAAAAATCCGTTTCGCCCGCATGCAAAATATTTATCAAAATATAATTATAGATCTAAAAACTGAAAGGTTTTTAGAATCAAACTGAAAGAGAGGTTTTTTTTTTGCTCTTCAAACGTACTACAGATTTTTTACTTAAAATGCCAAAAGGTAGCCATTGTGTTTGTTGTTGTTGTTGTTGTTGTTGTTGTTGTTGTTGTTGTTGTTGTTGCTACAGCAAAGCCAACTGACACGATCGAGATATCTCTAAATGAAACCAGTGTGGGTTCATTCTCATAAGTGAAGAAGACCAATATGCTTGAATAGCTGCAATCAGTCGCTTATGACACTCCCCTTTCTCTTCCACTACACACTAAATGACTCATGTAGGCATTAAGTTTTTAGTTTTTACAAAGAAAAAAATATTTATGAAACATTAAAAGCACGTAATACAGAGCCAATATGCTACAAACATAGTAATTAATATTATAGAGAATTTAGGCTTTCAAAACAGGGAACAAACAAAGATATTGCTTTGGCTGATGAAGTGTTCGACTAACAAAAGTAAGACGGTTCATTGCTTTCAATTTCAATTGTCGATAATGATAAATTATTAAGGAAAAACTAAGTAGTTTGAGGGAAACAAAACAATGAAAACTAGAAGAAAAAATGCGCTTACGCCTCGGCTGCCTTTCAGCCAAGAACGGTTACTCTAATTCTCTCTTGAAATCGCATTCCCGATTCCCAAAGTCATTGTTTCAAAGATGTTTTACCTCAGATCCCAAATCAATCATAACTATTTTATCTTCTTCCTCTTCATCTTCGTTCGCATTCTCAGTTATGGGTACGGCCGGTTCCATCATGAAAGGGGGCCTTTTTACGACAGGAAGGGTAGACCCAGTCAGCATCTTCGATTGTACACAGTAGTAGTACGGACATCCCTGGAAAGGAACGGTATAGATGTCGTTAACGAGAAATGGGTTTTTTTTCGGAGGAGGACTTAGATCTGGTAAAAGAAAAGCCAACTTATTGATAAACAGTATAATAAACTGGTTTGTATGCAAACCTGAAAATAAACATGGTGTAGGGCTACATAATAGAGGGATAATAAAGATATAGCTGGGGCCAAGTTAATGTTTATCAAAATATTTGTCAAGACTAGAGGTGGGTGGTATTTGCTAATTCGTGCCTTGGGCGGAGGGCGCTTTTGATGCTGGCGATGAATTTGATTATAATAATAATCATGATGATGATGATGATGATGATGATGACGATGATATTCAATTCACATAACTGACTTACGAGATTAATACTGGCAAGCTGTTGACTGAACCCTTGGGGACATTTCGGTTCATTGGAAGCCAGCGGGTTGCCTGAAATCACAGAATATATCTTCAATTAAGTCTACTAATAGAACTCGTTTCTCGAACTGACGTGGACCTTCCAAAGATTTAACCTGCCTATCACTTTTAACCAAAACATTGCGCCTTTTTCCAGCAAGGTAGCAGATAACTTGAATCTACCGGCCATAAATTTCCTGCTTTAAAACCCCCACATAAATGCGACTCCTTCTAGGTATCTTTGGCTTACGGAGAAATTCCTTTAACAGAGTATCTCTTCTATAAAAAATAATTTGAAATGCTTTGAGTAAAAATGTTTAAAAAAGCAGAAATTGCCAAATTGTCAATCGCAGTATGTAACAATATAGGTATTTCACAAGGAAATCACATGTCAACATTCATAGCGCTGAAGAGACACACTGATGAGGACTTAAAAATCTTTGTTAGCCCAAACCAAGCGCTAAGTTTGTAAGTTCCAGGATACCTTAGAGGCGAACTTTTACAACGCAATCAAAAACGTGATTAAAATCAAGCCTCACCTTTGTTTGGATTTTTAAGATCTTAAAAACAAACTTAAAAAAAAAACAAAAAAAAAATAAAAAAACAACATTTAACTAAAAGATGTTGTAGTAATATTCTGAAAGCAATTTCAAAGTCATTGAGGAAAAGGTTAAAATCGCTAAGTATTTACCACGCTGGCAGCTGAAGAATCCGCCAAATGGAACAGACAGCGCCGTAACGTTCTCATTTTGATCATCAGTCATACACACATGCAAGTCATCAAGCAGTCTTAGAGAGTTAAACCCTGGTGGGCAGTTCTGGATATGATAATCAGAGTAAAAAAATTGAATGCAATATAATATGAAGGGGTAGTAATGGCAGCAGTTAAGGTAGTGGTTATAGTAGTAGTAGCAGTAGTAGTAGTAGTGGT
>BMAT01005602.1:39976-53429 GCA_019649035.1 Elysia marginata | reverse complement strand
CCCCCCCCCCCCCCTGCTCGAAATGTCTATCTGTTTCCCACCCTAGTTCTCCTATTCTACTCTGGAAAGTAGCAATAAAAATTGCACATTGCTATCTCTTTCTTGCGCTCTTAATCATAGTTCCTCCTTGCCAGAATCACCCGTTTTAATCAGAATTTCTTTGTTTCATTGCAAACGTAAGGGTTTAGCTCTCTCTCTCCCTCCCTCCCTCTCTCTCTCTCTCTGTCTCTCTCTCTCTCTCTCTCTCTCTCTCTCTCTTTCTCTCTCTTTCTCTCTCTCCCTCTCTGTTCCGCCGTCTCTGATATAACCTTGTAGTTGAAAAGAGACGTTAAAATTCAAACAACCAACCAACCCTCTCTGTCCCTTCTTCTTTCTTTCTTTCAACCATACCCTCTCATTATAAAACTGCCTCGGAGGCGTAGAAACTTTCATTAAAAAGTTAAAACCAACCAAGTGTTATTTACAGTTGTAAACACTGTTCAACATTTGAATCTGGATTTACGGATCTAGGTAACAAAACCAAAATTTGAATACTTTGGCCTTACTGCCTTAGCTCAGAGTCTAATAATAGGCCTAGAGGGTTTTTTGGTTTACGGTTTTCGCACCTCGGCCGCAAACGGTGCGAGGTCTAATCAACAGTCACTATCTAAGCAGTACAGAGGTGAATGGCTAAAAAAAACACGAAAATACTTAATTCAAACTTAAGGCAACATTTAAATTACTATCTCTACTTTAAGACCCATAAAACTTAGATATTGCACCATTTAAATTATTTTTCTGTTGCTTCTGTGGGCTGTGAAGTGTGCCCCACGATACCAGCAACTGCTCCATTATAATATGATGATATGAGGTTTTAGTCTTAGCTTTGCCCAACGTCTTGGTAGCTAAACCTTGCAGTGGACTTCAGAATGGATTTGTCAAAGCTTTAGAAATGACTTGTATTGCGCTTTAGTTTCTGTTTGATTAAATTACATCTTGTTTTTTTTTTTCGACCGGTGTATTTTTACGAGCGGCGAATAAGGTTTGAAAATGAATTATTGGCCTGACGCCGCTATTTTTTTTTCTAAACTTAGGGTATCATTGTTAATAAATGTTCTTCTCTGTTTGTCTCTGTGCCTGTCTGTGTGTTTATTTGACTATCTGTCTTTGATAGTCTGTGTACTTTTCTGTTTTAGTGTTTATGTCTATCTCTCTCTCTATCTATCTCTATCTCTCTGCCTGCCTGATTCTCTTTAAATATAGTTTAATTCCCTTCAATCAAACGCTCTTACCCACATTCTCTTTCTCAGTTTCTGCCTGTCTTTTCTTCATTTTACTTTCTGTTTCTCTATGTCTCCCTTTTTTAATCTCTCCTTGTTATTTCTTTCTTTTTTGTTTTAATAGAAAAAGCATAACATAAGTGTTTTACACAAAAGCACCTGCATTTGTTTGCAATACAAAGCCATCAAACCCATTGATGTACAGTGAGAGAGAATCCGTTGTTTATTATCACCACCGACAAGGAACAACATGTAGCATACGAAAAGTTGTTTTCCTGGTTGTCCATGTACATAACAACGCCTTTGTGCCTTGTATGTCTGTGATGTACTATGAAGTTTTACTTCCTGGTCAAATCATAGATCCAGATTATAATGTAGCCTTAGAACATTCTGACAACCGCATTCTCTAATGGTCCAAGTAAAGAGAAAACTGCTTGTTTGCCTTTGCTCCTCTGCCCTCTTCTTTCGCATTGGTGTTGCATTTTGTTTTCCATTCTTTGTTTTAAGCCGTTTCGTGTTTTGTTTCTTTATTTTGTTTTGTTTTGTTTTATTTTTTCCAAAGGTATTCAGTCACCTTATTATTCTTATTCCCATTTCAAACAACTTTATTTGAAATCAGATTCTTTAAACCATACCCTTAAACTCTCAGTATAAAACTGCATCAAATTGGCGCCCGAGATTTAAATTAAAATCTATCTTATGTTTCCAAACACCTTAAGCTAGATCTAGGTCTAATAGATCAAATAGTAGATTTTTATTAGCGTTAACTAGGCTCTTATGAAATGGCAAATACATAGGTCCAACTATTAAACAACACAGACTGGTCAAGCGATTAGAACTATGTGTACCATAAAATTTTAGCTGAGGTTAGTAAAAATTTGGTTTGTTTCTGTGAAGATGGCTACAGAATCAACTTCATTGCAGACTGCTTTGCGTGGGTCAAGGACTGTATTCCATTTCTGTAATATTTTGCCGGTACACGCTACGTTTTTGCGTCTTTGGATTAGTATTCTTTTTGTGGAATTTTGTGAAAATATTGAGTAATTACTAAGTACTTTATCTTATTATGGTATCTATTATCAGTTATCAGGTGAGCGAGTGAATATAAGCAATCGCCAAAGACGCCATCGTTAGTTAGATCTAGATCTCGATCCATTGCATGATTTTCGTTTACATATTAACTAACAGCGAAGATTAAACTAATGACAGGAGAGTCCTACTCAAGAAAAACGAATTATTTTTGGAAGCCTTACTTAGAATAGTAGAATGAAAAGTTCGGCTCTCTCAATAAGTGCAGACTAGCGTTAGGCCTAAGTCAGTCTTAAAGCTCCATGACGTCAGAGCTCTCTCTCTCTCTCTCTCTCTCTCTCTCTCTCTCTCTCTCTGTGAAGTTTCTCAATGCTATACCTTGGTGAATTTTTTAATTAGCGTATGTAACAGCAAAAAAAAAACCTTCGAAAACTGAAAAAAAAACGCCTTGATTGGGCCTCAAAATGAGCAGATTCATTGCTTGTCGTTAGAATGACGTACCCCGTCTATCGACACAAAATGTGGGTTTTTAGCTACGGAGGCTAAGAGTTATAGCCTTTTTACGAATCCGCAGAGGTTCGCAAGAAAAACTTTTATTTTTTTATGGATATCTCTTTCTTTATATTATACCCGCAGCTGCAAGGCCGGATGACCAAACTAGTGGAAGGCACTAAGTCAAGTAAGTATAGTATACGGTGTTTTATAGTTATACCGAGTGTAACTGCGCGAGCCCCATTTAAAAAATCCTGAATTAAAAATATAGAGAATTTTTTTGCCAACCGCTGCAGGTTCTGAAAAGGGTTGAAACTTTTCAATTGTGTGTTGATAGGTCGTGTAATGCATGATTCCAGGCACACGCACCAAAATCTGGACATTCTGACGCTAAATGAATGAAAAATTTTTTTTATTGGTTTTGCTATATATATACGCTAATTGAGAAGTTGACCTAGATAAAGCACAGCCAGAAAGATTTAGGCTTGACTAAGTGCTAGACTGCGCTTATTGACAGAGCCGAACCTTAGTGTTTCTAAGCTAAGATCTGCAGTAGAACTAATCTTTCCTAGCCTCGCTCTGTATTAAAATTTCGGTCATTCGGGAAGCTAAAACTCAGAACTTATGCTAGCGACAGCTGTTAGTTGAATATATGCTAAAAATTTAATCCTCCATTGGAACCAGATCCAGATCTAAGTAATGATAGTGTCTTTGACAATACCTGGCAAGCGTGGCTGCAAAAAGAAAATCTCATGGTTTAAGACAAAGAGAAGGTGGAAGAAGGACAGAGAGACATGCATAAATAGACAGAGTGAAAGTGAATAGATAGAGATAGAGAGAGGGGGAATGAAAAGAAAGATAGAGAGGGGGGGATAAGGAGAGAAATAGACAGTATAACCGTTGTTAACCTACACTCAGCTGTTATAAATCCACACACCAGCATAAACTAAAATCCTGCTATGGAATCTAGATCTACATGTATGATATCAAGATTAACCTTGCAGCAGAAACTCATGGTTTTTAATCAAAAGAGAAGGCGGGAGACGAGCAGACAGACAGAGAGACATGTAGGTCTACAGTTGTACAAATAGAAATGCAAAGATGAAGCGAGAGATAGATAGATAGATAGATAGATAGATAGATAGATAGATAGATAGATAGAGAGATAGAGAGAGAGAGGGGGGAGAGAGAGAGAGAAAGTGAGGTGGACTGTGATAAGGAGGATGATAAAACGGATACAGGGAGATAAAAAATAAAAGAGAAGCTCGTATCAGTAGGGTACAAAAAAAAGAAGGGAACGTTTTAATAGGAGGTTAGCCCATTCTTACATTGTGTAATAAAACAATTCCGTTAACTTTGCTAAAAAAAAATACGCCAAATTTTCGGCCAATTTACTAGTACGCGTTTAAAAAAATCAAATTTTCAACGCATCTGTAGATTAGGAGTGACTGCATGTCTGCATTGCTGTAAAACAGTGATATGGTGATGGCAGAAAAAAGTAAAGGGAAAAAGAGGAAGAATGAGAGGAAGAAAATAAGGGGTAGCATGAATGAGAAAGAAAAAAAAAGATTAATGGAAGAACAAGAACAAGAAGAGAAGGGGAAGGTTTAAAAAGAAGTTTAAAAAGGGAAGAGAAAAAAAGAAAGGGTAAGAAGAATTATGATGATTAAAGGAGGATGAGAACTTGTATTTGATTCCTAAATATAACAGCTTAACATTCAAGCATTTTCTATATTAGAGAGGCGATAAAAACATTTGAGAATTTCTAACAGTCTTGTTTTTTTTTATCTAGGTGCCCATGAACTCTACAAAATCAATAATGAATCCATTTGAAGTAATTCTATTGGCATTCATATCTTTATCACTGTTACATAAAATGGTCACAAACACCTAGTTTTCACGTGTTTCATATATCAAATAGAAGACACAAAAACAAACACTAGATTGAAGGAAGATCTAAACCTCCTTCGACCAATATGACGTTTGAGGTCATTTTGTGATAATTTTATCCAGTCTGTTGTGAAAACCTTGTTGTTTTGAAAGGTCAGTTCAATAAATCTATATTTTGATGTAAACGCTCCTTTCATTTTGCAATGGGCCTAGTATGAAATTGGGTGTACTCAGCACTTTTCAGCTTTTTTTTTTATCGAGATAAGATTTAAATAGTGGCTTTGGTCAAGGCAATGCTTGTGAAAATTAAAAGAAAAAAAAAGTTCGCGTTTGCATAATGCGCACTATGCTTACAATTCAAAATCATCTTATCTTTTGTATACAAAATACTCTTATACAGTTAATTTAGTAAAAATTTCCTTCAGTCAATTTTACCCCCTTCTCAATGTCGAGAGTCTGCAAGTGTAAGCGTTTATCCCAGAGTACTCAAGGAACGTAACCTTTGCATTATTTTTTTTCCTTTCTAAATTTTGTTACACGCATCTTCTCTTCTGAGATCCCTGCTTGGCGAGTTGTACTTTTTAATCTTTTTTTTGGCCTTGAGAGTTGTCCTTATTTTGCATTTCGAAGTTATAAGCCTAAGGAAAAAAAATCCTTGTTCGCGAACAATGTTTTAGTGCCAACTGATTTTGTCTTGAGATATTGTGTTTGAAATGGGTGGAGTGTTGATTGCGCTGTTCCATTAATTGCTGCTTGTCTAAGGTTATCGAGAAGCTCTTGTCAAAGCTTTAAATTGAAGTTAAAAAGAAGTTTTACTTGTAAAGCTGAGCTTCAAATTCGTGCTTTTCTGTTGAGAACTTTGCTTGCTCTGATAATCAAGCACGAGTGTCTAGGATCTGGCACGCTGAGACATCAGAAAATTCAAACAACTTAATGATGTGTATACATATTTCGTGATTTATCTACAAATCTTATGTCAAACACTAGAGACCTTTAGCACACGCACCGTGTCGCACTACGCGTACGTGAAAATCGGGAAAGCAGATTGAGGAAACTATAAAAATAATGAAACCAGTTTCTAAAAATAGACGCCACAGACGTTCGCGTCATACTCACGCGCTGCTGCTTAAAGTCTGTACTTTGCAAAAAAAGTTGAATTGTCAACACTTTGACTCTATTGCTGTTTCTGACAACAAACAATGGGCAACGTGCTTATCATATCCGATATAGATTGGTGGAATCGTGTCGTTTTTATCCATGAAAATGATGACAGTAGTACGGTGAGCTCTTTTCTAAAATGATTCTGAAATTTGAAGCTTGATCTTGAAAAGAACTATAAATTACGTTCCAAATGATATTTTATACAACTAATATTACAAAATAATTCATTCAAACACAACACGGTACACATTTGCAGTGATGATTTATTAATCTTTATTATCACACATTTATCTTAATCATCATAATGATCACCATTATCATAATTTACCTATAAATTAATTCCAGTCTGTTCAAAGCTTTTGTTCTCATAATGTACTTGGCCGCTTCTGATTTTTATTATTATCTGCTACAAAATACAAGGTAACTAAAATAACCCTTTACGACCGAAATATAAAAAATCGACAAAAGATCTAAGTTTTGTATTATTTTTCTTTGGATTCCTATGACAAAATTAAAATTTCTTTTGTGGCTGAAAAATGTTTCTTTTTTTTGGCAATTCTACACAGTAGAATCGATTGAAAAGCATGCAGACAAACATTTAGACCATGACAAGTATATTGTATACTTTTATACAAAATGAACAACTATAGTTTTATAATCAATTCTATAATGATACGGAGGTCAACGTTTGCAGGCATATTTCGCACAATTCAAATTAAAGCCTATTTCTATCGACTGCCAATTTCATACCTAAAAATCTTTCAACCACTTACGGAAATGTAGCTGCCACGAGTAAATGTTTTACAGATTACAGACTTTAAGCAGCAACGCGTGAGTATGACGCGAACGTCTGTGGGTCTATTTTTAGAAACTGGTTTCTTTATTTTTATAGTTTTCTCAATCTGCTTTCCCGATTTTCACGTACGCGTAATGAGACACGGTGCGTGTGCTTAAGGTCTCTATTATGTAAATAGTGTGTGGACTTATACAATTTTTTTACTTTGTACTTTGAATTTCCCCACTGAGGTTAAAAAGGAATGATCCAATCTAATCTTATTTTACTGTATTAAAGTTGATGCTTCCAAAAATAAAAGTTGTAGTTACTGCAAACAACTGCCATGAATAACCAGGCAGAGAAACCAGTGTACGTTATGTCTATCGCTGATTATCGCTGAGTGTCTTGGCGGGCTTAAAAACAAGGCTGTCTTGTAAATCCGATCCTTTCTTTATCTTAGTTTACATAGATGTATAAGAATTTCTTTTTTAAAATAGGAATATTATCAGTCAGTTCTTTCCCAGCAGTTTAACTTGCGGTTAGCAGTGGTCTTGCATAATTTATTGTCACTTGTAGGTAGAATACATAATACATAAAGAAGAAATTTATGGCTTTCGAAAATGTCTGGAAAATCTGGAACCTGAAGATAAACATAAAGAAGAGTAAAAAAGCACTTTTCAAAAACGATGATCAAGTTACTTTAAAAGCAGTTATGCTTTTAGTTGCGCTGTGAGAGATAAGGCTTTTAAAAGACTTTGAAACCCATAATAAAAAAGACACAAAGCAAAAACAAGTTTACAAGTTTATTCAGAGTCTCCTTTGATAAAAAGCCTTCAATCGCAGTATGTTTTCAGCACCCAAGCCAAGAAAAGCGCAGCCGATCCCAGCGGCAACAATATAAAGCAAAAATTGTATACGAGTGAAATGCAATTTCGTGTTGTTTTTAGTCTTTGGCTTTTTAATATAAGCTTTAGGAGGGAACCATTTGTCAAAAAAATGTTTAATTAGCCCCGACTCTGTGGCGGCGAGTAAAGCGCGCTCTATATCGGTTTTATAAAAAGCGTTTTTAGGAACAGAGATATAATTTAACCTCTCAAACAACTTCGCAAACCTCACGTTATTGTAGTCTGCGTCTACAAGAGTCGGCATCAAACCTATGGGGGTATCCGTTAGAAAAGCGTACTTCCCCTCCAGCACCCTGCTGACATGGTGTGCTTTGTCTTCGGAGAATGTAGAGGAATCAGAGCTGTTTTGTTGGGACAAAACTTGCCACAGGCTGGCAAGAGGTGTTCCTGGTGGGGCTTTTTCCATGAGGGCCGTAAAGTGGCTGTTGCTAAGGGGGTTGCCGATTTTGAAGTTAGGGTAACTGAGAAGATCTTTCACTCTAGTGATTTTTGGATATACTGTTGGGGCCGTGGCATTTGAAGTAAGCAGGGCGCCATAAGCTGCGAATGCAGCGACGCAAAATAGACCCCAGCTGGCCCGTAAGATTCGTCCAGATTGATGAGGACATTCCTCTGTGGTTTGAAACAGCCATTGGAGAGGGAAATCATAGATACGTCTGTAGATATATACAATTTAATACAAACATTAGGATTTATTTGGGGGGCGAGGTTCTAGCATTGCGGTCGTGCTTATGAACAAAGCACTAATTTGGCACAAAAAAACAACTAAAAGCAAAAGAAGAAACATTTTCATTATGCATTTTCTGTTCTTAAATGTTACAGACAAAATATTTTGATGCCAATAAAGCACTGCTGTCTTTAAAGATATAATTATTTTCAATGATTTTATGCTCAATATAAAATATTTCATTATGCAAATACGCTGTTCATGTTTCAAAGGCAATGTTTTGTTTAAATTTGCACAAACATATTAACCTAAAATTACGAAACTTCTTTCGAAATCAATATTTCATAGCGTTGGAGATCAAGATAGCGAAATAACGCCCAGAAGTTTGGAATAGAACTCTTTTGTGCGATGAGTCAGTGTCAATTCAACACGAATCAGAATCTACTACACACACTTCCGTGCGTGGTTCGCCATCTTGGTTTATTATTATGCTATTACATTTTTTACATTTGGTCAGTACCTGAGGTTTGCGCATCCATATACTTTGTTCTTTGTGAGGAGTATGCCGCTCACCAGAAACACAACGAGCCCGACAGCAATCGCAACACACGGACCAATGAGAACAAAGATTAAATCTTCTCTTGTGTCTATCAGTTCAGATATAGGATCTCCCAGCAGGCTTTGGTAGAAGTTTACTCTGTAGGAAAATTACATTGATGTAACATAGTCAGGTCTATTTGTGAGTCTATATCGTGACCCATTTAGTTTCTAAATGTATTTGTATAAATGAAACTCCCTAGCAAACACTGCAAACATATCAAAATCAATGTCAGACATTTTTATTTCAGAAAACGGTTTTAAAAAAATGTAGATGTATTTCTCACATTTTTTTTCTTAACATTTTCAAAATTTTATGATGGTTGTAACAATATATTTATATAATTATATCGGGTGGCCCAAAAAGAAACGTCCGTAACTTTGGATCGCCACATCTCTGACAGTCTTTGTGCGATTGTTATACAAGTTTGGCATAATAATGATAAATCACCTATTACTACAATGCTACGCCATGTATCAACAAAATTCGTCAATACATAAGGAAATGATAGATTGTTTTTAAAGTTATCGAAACTCACGAACAACACTCAACGACCTTCGCACCAAAGCTGTTTGCAATCCGCGCTGCACACGCACTAATCAACCAGGAAAATAATATCCGAATTACAGATAGGAAGAATCACTGTACAAAAATTGTGAAAAGATATCTGAAATCAAAGGCCTACAAACGAATTCAGGCTAGCAGAAAAACGGAAAGTGTTAAAGAGAAAAAGACGTCTTCTTCCTCAGACCTTTCTGAAAAGATTTACCGATTAAGATGTTAAGCAAATAAAAAAGACTCCACTCTAGAGATTCCTTAAAATAGACAAAATGAGTTTGTCTACGGAAGGAAGAAGCCGGACATCCCTATGCAACGGCTTAACCACGAAACGATTCGGTTTTCGCAGAAAGACATGGTTTCTGCTGGAGTGTGCTGAAATGGCAAAACCGAGATTTTTTTCTTTGATACGTAAAACTACGAAGTAAATTCAGAGAATTACATCTCTCTGCTTTAAAAAAGACCCCCCCCCCCCTTATGTCACAAACTTTATCCTAAAGGTGACTTTATTCTGCAATAAGACGATGCTGCTTTGCACACAAGGCGTGCAACCTAATAATTTCTCATAGGTAAAGCAGTCGATATCATTGCCAAAGATGACTGGCCACCACAATCTCCAGATTTGAATCCGATAGAATATGTTTACAACGTGGGACTCGCTTGTGTAGAAGGTCTACATGGGACGGCTGTTTCCCGTGAAGTGAAAGCAAAAATAAAGGAGGCATTGAGAAACTCAATCGCAACATGGCGCAAAAGCTAGAACTGTTGTGCAGCTGGAAGGAGGCTCATAGATCTCTAGAAAAAACTGATTACACTGGAATTCATGGACTTTTTTTTTTACATCTGAGGTGCATGTTACCTAGAATCAAATAACTTCTAAACCAATAAAGCCAGAAGCCTAAAACACACCTTGACATGAATAATTTGTCTTTCTGTATGTGTATTTTCACGTAAATACCTTGAAGATGTAGGAAGTATTAGGATGACAAAGTTGAGGAATTTTTTTTTATTTTTTTTTAGGGGGGGGTCGCACCCATTTTATCTGCCTATATGTCTATTTTTAAATTATATTTGTTTATCCACCTATCTATTTATTTATCTACCTATCTATCTATCTATTTATCTCTCTATCTCTCTACTTATCTATCTATTTATCTATCTTACTTCAATTTTCCTTTTCTGTTTTCTTCTATTTTCCGTTCTTTCTTTTCTGTTTTCACTCACTCTCTGCTACCATACACGCCACAGTTTTGCCGCTAAACAACCCCCTTACCCACCACATTCTCTTTTTTCATACATACCAAACTGTATACTTTCCCTTTATTTTCCTCGACAAAATAATTATTGCCAGATTTAAGGCCTCTTTTCTCTCTATTCTTCTTCTTCACCTAAATCTAGATCAAGAATCTAGATTTCGTCAAGTCGTGAATACTATTAGAAGTAAAGACACACATCTCCATGCTATTCTTCTTCGCCAAACCTTAATTTAAAAAAAAATATTTTGTGGAGTGCTTAATTCCATTAAAAGTGATCAGTCTAAAATCAATAGAAAAATACCAAATGTAAATTACCCGATAATTCAAAAGTTCAGTTTGGTTTGTAAGAGTCATGTCCATTGCAAATAACGTTTGATTTCAAATCTAGAAACAAACAAAAATTGTTTGTGAAAACCAATTTCATAAGCCTCTAATTACCACGTATCATTCAAGTTTAAAAAAAAACACCTCATCATCGAAACTTTGTTACTTCTATGGTGCAAAACGTCTTCACTATTCAAGTACTTTTCATATTCGAGTTTTTCACTCTAAAATTACTTTTTTCCCTTTCTTTTCTTTCAATTCAAAAAACACTTTATTTTCAGGAAAAAAGAACATGATATCCACTTCACTCTCCAAGACAATTTACAGCTTTAGAACTAACTTGACATGTCTGTGTGATCTAGAGATGATCGGTTAATTGGTCATCATTTTGACCTTGGTCAAATATTTACAGATGCCCCTAAAATATTTATAAAGTCGGAAGCGGGTAAGGATGTTTAGGGATTTATTGATTTCATTTTTTACAGAACTTTGGAAGACAAAGCTTTAAAGAATTTTATTTGCAAAAGATTGCTAAATAAATAGTTCTTACGTAAGAATCTAATGTTTGTACAATAGAAGAAAGTGCTCAACTTTTCTTTCGAATATGGAGCTTGAAATTGTGTAGAGTCTAGATTTGACTTTGAAGTAAGTCAAAATTAGGCTCTACACATGAATAAATAGTTCTATAGAAACTTATTCCTGAAAGATTGTTGAGTGACCTATAAAAGCTTAGTCATAAAAAATTGTTGAATAGTTTTATAGAAGCTTATTTGTGAAGAGTTTTCTCAATAATTAATTCTAAAGAAGCTTACACGTATTCATAAAAGATTGCTTAAACGTATAATTTTATACATACAATATAACTCCACACAAATATTCATCTACATAAGAGTCTTGTTAATATTACCTGTACATAATGTTAAACTCTCCGGTTGTAATGTGTGGGTAAATAAAGTCGATCACGCCACGCCTCCGTGCTGAATTGATCATGCCCATAGGACTTAAACCTGCCTCTTTTCTTACAAGGTAGCCTGGTGGGCAAAAAAAGAAACGAAATAAAACACACTTTTTTAAGAACAAAAAAAAATTGAAAAAGCACCTTATGTCAATGGAGGCCCACCGGTCATATACGTCTGATGCCTTTTTGAGATGACGAGTTGTACTAAACATATTAGAGACCTTTAGCACACGCATCGTGTCTCAATACGCGTACGTGAAAATCGGGAAAGCAGATAGAGAAACTATAAAAATAATGAAACCAGTTTCTAAAAAAAGAACGTCTGTGGGTCTATTTTTAGAAACTCGTTTCATTATTTTTATAGTTTCTCAATCTGTTTTCCCGATTTTCACGTACGCGTAGTGAGACACGGTGCGTGTGCTAAAGGTCTCTATTAAGCTCAAGAGAGTTCTAGAAAAACGTTTGCTACACCAGATGTAGGCGACATGTATAGAGAAAAACGAAAGCGCTTGCAAACATGAGAATATTTAATTAAAATAGCTCAATAAACTAACGAATGTATTGCAGCGTCTCTATTTTGCTAATGTAAAGAAGAAAAGCTAATCATCATCAATATTTTACAAGAATTGTGCTCTATGAAAGATGGAAAGTATAGCATAACAGCAGAACTAAACATCTAAATAAAGTCAAGGAGAAAATGCTCATTTGAAGCGTTAAAATTTCAATGCTCTTAGATTGATGCAGTCTATAACTAAGTTAGAAATTTTACCGGTGCCCTGTCTGTTTTGGTGAAACTAGTTCTATGAGTGTAAATCTATAATAAAACGACTTCTTTTCATACATAATCTTGTAACTGCAAAATAGAAAAACCAATGAAACGCACCAAAAAGGCATGAAGAAAACATATTGGTAAGCACATTTACACTCCGAACAGCAGGTACAAAAAAAACAAGTTTCAAATCAAGGCAGCGAAATTGAAAATCAAAGAGGATAAAACTAAGAATAAATATGTAAAACACAACAGATCATCAAGAAAAGAACGGAACAATAGAAAAAATTAAATAGCATACTCTACATGATAAGAAAACTAGTGATGGAAGTAAAGTTTTCAAAAAAAAAATTATTTATCAAATAAACTTTAAAATCACCTACGATAATCTAATAAATTCTACTTTTAAACTGTATCAAAAGAAAATAAAAGATATCAAAAGATTTGTTTTATTGTCGCAAGAAAATATCAAAAGTTACATGTTCAAACTATAAAGGGTATAATTCATGACAGCAGATAAGTCCGGGCTACGTTGCTTTTTCCAAGAAAGAAAATAAAAGAACAACACTTGCAATATTCCCTTTAAGAAGTAATAATAATGAGAAATACCCCCCCCCCTTTTAAACACACAAAGAGAATAAGTACAAATTAAGCTTATTTATACAGGACACGTATAGAAAAATAAATTTGAGTCATAATACTATATCATAAAAATGAATATGAATATGAATATGAGGTTTTTTTAATCTATGACCATGATCGTGTTTCTTTAAGTAAAATATGTACATGAATATATATATATATATATATAT